>CAUYRH010095116.1:0-11466 GCA_963574655.1 Perodicticus potto
CCCGCCACAACGCCCAGCCATTTTTTGGTTGCAGCCGTCATTGTTGTTTGGCAGGCCCGGGCTGGATTCGAACCCGCCAGCTCAGGTGTACGTGGCTGGCGCCTTAGCCCGTTGAGCCACAGGTACCAAGCCCAGCACCCATTTCTTACTTACTTCTCTATTTTTTTATAGTAGAATAGTAAAACCTAAATTCTGAAAAACACTTGGAAACACTATTGCAGTATCTGGAACCCAGTAGTGCTACTTCACGGGGCCTCTCTGGACTGCCTGTCAACACTGGCATAGGAAAGAAGCCAGACAAGGAAAGAGGAGAATAATGGAGGTCACTGGTGATCTTCTTGGCTTTTTACCCGGTTTGAGCAGAACCACTTCTGGTTGTATGGGAGAGGCAGGACAGACCAGATGCTGGGAGAGTCTCCTTTGTGCCCAGCTGTACTTTATACGAGTAGCATGATTCTATTAAACTTTCACCGGCCAATCTCATTTGGGCTCAACAAAAACTTTCATGGGTTGGAGAAAAGCTTATTTATCTTTTCTCAGCATCTGGACAGGTATGTGACTATTATGCTCGTATGGACAGAGGAGCACCTGGAACCTAAGTGTACAATTACTGTTGTAGATAGATCAGCAGCATTACATACATACAAATAGGTCATTTATTTACCTACAGTCTGATGGGAGTTATGTTAATCAAGTATTAGAATAAAGTGTGCATCTTGGCATCCGTAGCACAGTGGTTACAGTGTCAGCCACATACACTAAGGGTGGCAGGTTCACACCTGGCCCAAGCCAGCTAAACAACTGCAACTAAAAAAAATAGCTGGGCGTTATGGCAGGTGCCTGTAGTCCCAGCTACCTGGGAAGCTGAGGCAAGAGAATCACTTAAGCCCAAGAATTGGAGGTTGCTGTGAGCTGTGATGCCAGGCTCTTTACCAAGGGCGACATAGTAAAACTCTGTCTCAAAAAAAAAAAAAGAATCAAGTGTGTCTCTTTCCATTTCATATTTCATACTCCTTTAGTTTTTATTATATGCAAGCATATTAATTTTAGGGGGCAAGATGGTAAACCTAAGCTTAGAGGAAGCTTTGGTAATAAAGTTCAAAACCTGAAACAGTAGCTTTGCAAGTATAGTCCTCAGCATTGCAAGTATTTCCTGAAAGCTACCTTTGATCCTTTTTTGTAAGTATGGAACATACCAGCAATTGTGATTTCCTCTTAAAAACTTGTATTTCTTCTTCGGCTGTGCTTTTGATAAATATAGCTTATCCTAGGTGATTCCTTTATGTGCACTGAACAACTTTGGTTTGTAGAAAAGTATTAACTGTATTAATTTCTGGAATAACTACTTGCACTATTTTGCTTTTCCTTTGCTAGGGTGAGTTCTGCATCCTGGTATTTTCTCAATGTATTTGGGCTCCGGAGCATTTACTCGCTGATTCTGGGCCAAGATAATGGTAAGAAGTGTGTCAGGTTTAATGAGACAGATGAATCATTCATACCAGAGACAGAAAAATAACATAGGTTTTTCTGTTTGTTGGCATTGTCAAATGCAGTGCTTCATTCCTTAAGTTTCTGAGGTATTCTGAAAGAGTGTTAAAATTCCAGGGATCAAACTAAAGATCTAAATTCTCCCTGGCAATCAGTGGGACAATATTTGATTCCCTGAAGTTCAGGTGAAGGAAGTTCATATGTTCATGTGAAGTATCTAGCAGTAGCAATATAATCCTATAAACATAAAGCTTAAAGAAGAACTGGTTTGATCAGTAATTTCATTTACTAGACTGCTTTTCAGTACTAATCTGGCTCTCTTACTTAAATGGCTGGGATCTCTGACAAGTTACTTAACCACTCTAGTCTGCTGTTTGCTTATCTGTCATTAAGGACCTTATTAATTAACCTGTGGGGAGGACTAGGAGCAGATGAGATAGAATATGCAAAGCTCTTAGTGGAGTACCTGCATGTGGGAGTTGCTCTATAACTGGTAGCTATTGCTGTTGTTGAAATTTGAAATAAAGTTTAGAGCTTCCTTTAGTTATTTCTCTTCTGCTATTATCATCTCTATTTTTCAGGAGAGATAAAGTGACTTTTCCAAGGTCACATACTCAGCAAGGCACAGAGCCAGTCAGTGAACCTGTCATTTGATTCTCTAACCCACCACCAAGCAGCTATAAGTGTGAGGCCTGTTCTTCCCCTTGGGTGCTAGCTAGGGTGCTTGCTGTGCCCGGACATTATGTACACATGTCTTATGTTGCAGCTGCTGACCAATCACGAATGATGCAGGAGCAGATGACAGGAGCAGCCATGGCTATGCCTGCAGACACCAATAAAGCTTTCAAGGTACACTTCATTCACCTTCTAAAGCTACAATGAGGCTGTGAAAGGTGTTATCAGAGATTACTTTAAAAAATAAATTCCCTGGGCGGCGCCTGTGACTCAGTGGGTAGGACGCAGGCCCCATATACCGAGGGTGGAGGGTTCAAACCCGGCCCCGGCCAAATGGCAAGAAAAAAATAGCCGGGCATTGTGGCGGGCACCTGTAGTCCCAGCTACTTGGGAGGCTGAGGCAAGAGAATCGCCTAAGCCCAGGAATTGGAGGTTGCTGTGAGCTGTGATGCCATGGCACTCTACCAAGGGCCACGAAATGAGACTCTGTCTCTACAAAAAAAAAATCAAATCCCTGCAGTGAATGCAGTGTGGTTCCATTACTTGAATTTAACATGTAGAAAAATAGGGCCAGGTGCAGAGGCTCACAACTGTAATCGTAGCACTTTGGGAGGCTAAGCTGGGAGGATCACTTGAGACCAGGAGTTTGAGAGCAGTCTGGGCAATATAGCAAGACCCCATCTCTACAAAGAAGAAAAAAGTTAACTGGGTATCCTGTAGTCCCAGCTACTCAGGAGGCCGAAGCAGGAGGATTGCTTAAGCCTACAGTGAGCTATGATGATGCCACTGCACTCTAGTCTGGGCAACAGAGTGAGACTCTGTCTTAAAAAGGAAAAAACACTTAAATAAATGGAAAGACAGCCATGTTCATGGATTGGAAGACTTAATAGACATTTCTCCAAAGAAGATAAAACAGTCATGGGGTTATGAACAAGATGAGTCTAGTAGGTTTGTTCTTAAGTTCGATTTGTATGTAAATTGGACCAGGTACATTTACCTATTACCTGTAATAGTCTATTTGTAAGTTTGTGGTGTACGTCAGTTGGATGTTTGTAACTTGGGGACTGTGTATATACAAATCCCCAAAATGAAAAGAAGCTCAACATCATTATCTTTCTGAGAAATGCAAATGAAAACCACAGATATCATTTCACAATCAGATGGTTAATATCAAAAAAGATAGGCTCGGCACCTGTATCTCAAGCAGCTAAGGCGCCAGCCACATTACACCTGAGCTGGTGGGTTCGAATCCAGCCTGGGCCTGCCAAACAACAATGACGGCTGCAAGCTGGGCATTGTGACGGGTGCTTGTGGTACCAGCTACTTGGGAGGCTGAGGCAAGAGAATCGCCCAGGAGTTGAAGGTTGCTGTGAGCAGTGATGCCACGGCACTCTACCTAGGGCAACAGCTTGAGGCTCTGTCTCAAAAAAAAGGGGGGGGGGTGGCCCCTGTGGCTCAAAGGAGTAGGGCACCAGCTCCATATACTGGAGGTGGCGGGTTCAAACCCAGCCCTGGCCAAAAAACGGCAAAAAAAAAAAAAAAAAGATAATAATGAGGTAAGGATATGGGGAAATGGGTACCCACATAATAGAGTTATCATACAACCCATTAGTTCTACTCAAGAGAATTACAAACATTATGTCCACACAGAAAGTTACATGAGAAGGCCAGGTGCTTTGGTTCATGCCTGTAATCCCAGCACTCTGGGAGGCAAAGGTGGGTGGATTGCTTGAGCTCACAGGTTCAAGACCAGCCAGAGCAAGACCTTGTCTCTAAAAATAGCTGAGCATTGTGGTGGGTGCCTGCTACTTGGGGACAAGAGAATCGCTTGAGCCCAAGAGTTTGAGGTTTCTATGAACTATAATGCCATGGCACTCTACCAAGGGTGACAAAGTGAGACTCTATCTAAAAAAGGGGGGGGTGCCAGTGGCTCAAGGAGTAGGGCGCCAGCCCCATATCCCAGAGGTGGTGGGTTCAAATCTTGTCCTGGTCAAAAACTGCAAAAAAAAAAAAAAAAAAGCCTTTCAATTGTTTACATTAAATGGATGAATTTTATGGTATGTGAATTATATCTCAAAACTGTATGGGTTAATATTTGTTTTGCACATTAAATTTCATATCACATTTGTTTTTTATTTTTATTTATTTTTGAGACAAAGTCTCACTATGTCACCCTCAGTAGAGTGCCATGGTGTCACAGCCCACAACAACCTCAAACTCTTGGGCTTAAGTGATTCTCTTGCCTCAGCCTCCCGAATAGCTGGGACTATAGGCACACGCCACAATGCCTGGCTATTTTTTTGTTGTAGTCATCACTATTATTTAGCAGGCCCGAGCTGGGCTCACACCCACCAGCCTTGATGTGTGTGACCAGTGCCCTACTCACTGAGCTACATGCACCAAGCCTGTTTTTTATTTTTTATTTTTCAGCCTGGGTCTCACTTACATTGCCCAGACTAGTCTCAAACTCTTGGTCTCAAATCATCCTCTGGCCTCAACATCTTGAGTAGCTGGGACTGCAGGCATGTGTCTAGCTCATAAAACATTTTTTAAAAACCCACTAACTTAAGCAAAAGTAGTCAGATTAGTAGAATTTTTGAAAAAATTCTGCACATTTGATTCTACTCGACATATTAATTGGCTCAGCGCCCGTAGCTCAGCGAGTAGGGCACCTGCCACATATACCGAGGCTGGCAGGTTTGAGCCTGACCCGGGCCTGCTAAACAACAATGACAACTGCAACCAAAAAATAGCCAGGTGTTCTGGTGGGCGCCTGTAGTCCCAGCTACTCGGGAAGCTGAGGGAAGAGAATCACTTAAGCCCAAGAGTTTGAGGTTACTGTGAGCTGTGACACCACGGCACTCTACCGAGGGTGACATAGTGAGACTCTGTCTCAAAAAAAAAAGCATATTAATAGCTTACATGCAAATGATTATATACTAAAACAGTTTATATTTCACACTATCAAAATCTTCCAGGGGTGAAATCTATTCCTGGGCTCTAATAGACTGTAATGAAATGCCATTATGTATTTGGACATGTTAGAGGAAATATTTTTAGGCCATTTATGTTAAAACATCTTTGAGGCTGCACAAGGGTAAACCAGATGACATGTCCCTTGATGAAAAGGCTCAGAATCACAAAGCGCTTATTTGTCTATTGTATGCATTTCAAAGGTAATGTGGGGCACAAAGCAAGTGCTTAATGAAGGTGAGCTGATAAACAGACAGGTTAAGCACTGGGGGATTTGGAGTTTAACTAAAATTTGAATCTAGCCTCTATCTGTTACTAGTGCCAATGACTTTGAACAAATTACTTGACCTATCTTCGGTTCTGCCTCCTTATCTCTATATTGAGGTGGAGGGGGGAAAAGGGAGAGGGGAAGCTGGGGGGTAGCAGCATCTACCTCATAGGATTGAATGTGGTTATATGGGCCAGCCCGGAGTAAGTGGTCAGTAAAGGTCTGTCATAGCTGTCAGTAACAAGCCCCTCCCCCTGCCCGGTGTTCTCTTCCTTTGCAGACAGAATGGGAAGCTTTGGAGCTGACAGATCACCAGTGGGCACTAGATGATGTCGAAGAGGAACTCATGGCCAAAGACCTCCACTTTGAAGGCATGTTCAAAAAGGAATTACAGACCTCTATTTTTTGAAGACTGAGCAGGGATTAGCTGTGTCAGGAACTTGGAGTAGCGCTTAACCTTGTAACTTTCGTTGGAGCTGGCGCCTCTCAGAATAAAAAGGAGGATGCAAGAGCTGGCGGGTGTGCAGCAAGGCTCGTTCTTGTCTGAGCTGGGCTCCCCTTTATGTATGAAACTAGAGGAAATAGGAGGAATATGCTTGGTGACTTGCAATTTAAAAAATGTTCTAAATGTTCCTTCTGGTGACTCTAGTGATGAAAGTCAGAGAAAGGGGGAAAACTCAAGCTACTGATAATATATAAAATCTTAGGAAAAATTCAGTCTTTGGAAGAAGCACTATTAATTATAACTAATTATTATGTGCAGTCAGCTTGACATCTAGCCACAGTAAACTCCTGTTTTCTTGGGATCCGTACATCGTATTTTATCTTTAATTTTTTGTTAGTATTTTTAACTTTCCTTACAAAAGTAGGACATTTTCACTACCAAAAGTTTAGAAACTATGAATGAGCTAAATGAATCTCCATGTATTATTCATTTTGAGCCTATAGAATGACAGAGAGTGAATGTGTCAATAAACCTTATTCACATAAACTCTTTTTCAGAGTGAATACCCCAGGCCAGGACAGACTTAGCAAACCTGTGTCTCTTAATAATATCCAGTGAAAACCAGTGACCCTGAGGCACTGTGGAGTGCTCAAGTGCCTTTGGGATCATCAAAGATGAGTTAAATAATGCAAAGTCTTGATCTGAACATCAGAATATATGAAATCCATTGACAAATCAATGGTGCTATCTGGTAAATGGCAACTTAATTGGACAAAGGCCTAATTTTCCAGTTACTCTGGATAAAAGAGTTTACATATCACTGTAACAAGGGAGAAAGGGCAGTTGCTGGCAGACAGATAAGCGCCCCAGGAATAATTCTCTCTGGATTAATGGCCCCTGGGAAGTGACTGGGTGCTTTTCTGTACCTGGAGGTGGATGTAATTTGCATGTTGAGCACTGTAATTAAGAACAAATGACTCTTGTCTTTGCAAATTAAACCATCTTTTATCTTCCTTTGCCTGTGAACTTGTTGACTCTATGGGTCACTAAGGCCACCTGCCAACAGTCATGAGTGTTTATCTTGGACTATGCCAGGGCATCTAAGGTGAAAGAGATGTAACCCTTGTCTTCAAAGAATTCATAAGAGAAAGACCTTTTATTTTTTTTTTAATTTAATATATATTTATTTTTAATTATTGTTTCAGGTTAATTTGAGGGTACAAAGAACTAGGTTACAATGTTTTCATTTGTTAGGTAGACTCCCTCTTATAATTATGTCCCGTCCCCTGTACCCATTAAATGGGAGCACACCCATCTCCTTCCCTCCTCCCCTCTCCCTGCTCTCTCGTTGCCCGCCCCCCATCTTGAATTGATTTGAGTTTTTCTCTGATGGGATATGTAGTAGATTGTCCACTGGCTTCATATTAGTATTGAACACATCGGATTCTTCTTCATTCTTGTGATACTTTACTAAGAAGAATGAATGTGTTTCAGCTCCATCCATGTTAATATAAAAGATGCAAAGAGAAAGACTTTTTTTTTTTGAGGTCACAGAACCTCTTGGAGAATCTGATGGAAGCTCTGACTTTTGCCTCCAGAGTAACATACTTGGGTACAGACGCAGGTATCCAGGTAATCAGCTGCATTGACTACCCTGTAAAGCCGATTCATAATGACCCACAGACCCAGGTTAAGAAACCCTAACCTTTAAAGATTGTTTAAATGGCTGCTGAACCCAAATATTAATGGAATAAGGGTTCACAGGGGAGCTAAACTTTGACATGGACCTTGAAAGAATTCTTCATTGTAGAAGGACATTCTGAGTAGAGAATAGAATCAGCAAAAGTTCACAGATTAAAATATTCACAATTCGGCTTGGTGCCTGTGGTTTAAGCGGCTAAGGCGCCAGCCGCATACACCTGAACTGGTGGGTTTGAATCTAGCCCGGCCGCACCAAACAGCAATGACAACTACAACCAAAAAATAGCTGGGCGTTATGGTGGGCGCCTGTAGTCCCAGCTACTTGGGAGGCTGAGGCAAGAGAATCGCTTAAGCCCAGGAGTTGGAGGTTGCTGTGAGCTGTGATGCTACAGCACTCTACCCAGGGCGACAGCTTGAGGCTCTGTCTCCAAAAAAAAAAAAAAAAGACTGTCTAAAATATCCACAATTCATTGCATTCCAAAGAAATGATAAGTAGTACAATATATGAACTGCAAAAGCTCCAGATTGGGCAGGAATGCAAATACTAATTGGTGATTAAGCGATATCACCCCTTGTTCCTATGCATCAGAACATTTATTTTAGTCTGCCTCTTTACCCATACAAGGTTTGTCTGTTTCCTGTGTAGCAAAATTGGATGGTTAATATGTGTGTGTGACTTTGCTGAGTAGTGGTGTATGCACACACATGTCCTTGGCACCAGCAAATCAAAGGGAAAGGCAAGTTTGTTTTATCAGGCTTTTCTCAGAACCAGCACACAGGTTTAGGGAGCAATGCTTATTGTATGTGTCTTTCTTGGAGTTCAATTTGGGACAAGCTATAAAAGAGATTTTTACCTGTGTCAGGCACAGTGGTTCATGCCTGTAATCCCAGCACTTGGGAGGTCGAGGTGGGTGGATTCCCTGAGCTCACAGGCTTGAGACCAGCCTGAGCCAGAGTGAGACCTCTTCTCTAAAAATAGCGGGTGTTCTGGTGGGCGCCTGTAGTCCCAGCTACTTGGGAGGCTGAGGCAAGAGAATTGCTTAAGCCCAGGAGTTTGAGGTTGTTGTGATCTGTGATGCCACAGCACTCTACTGAGGGCAACATAGTGAGACTCTGTCTCAAAAAAAACCTCTTTTTTTTTTTTTTGCAGTTTTTGGCCGGGGCCGGGTTTGAACCTGCCACTTCCGGTATATGGTGCCAGCGCCCTACTCCTTTGAGCCACAGGGGCAATCCAAAAGAAGAGATTTTTACCTTTTCCATCAACCTGGATTTATTACCTAAAACTATTTCAAACACTGTAAATGTCCACTTAATGATCATAGTATAGAAAATACCATGCAGGGAAAGCTAAATATTAAGTGAACTCCATAACACAACTTAGATAAATAATGACAATTTATTCTTTCTGTGAAGCAAATTAGAGAAAAATAAAGAATAATGACAACATAGATTTGAGGACAGTAGATAAAACTACACTTAGTGGCAAAAGTCAGCTCAGTTCTTCTGTTCTTTAAAAGTCAGCTCAGTTCTTCTGTTCTTTAAGATGTATGATGGACATGTGTGTATGTGAAAGATTATTAACTGGGTTGGGAATATTGCAGTTGCAAGTGATGGAAATTGAACTCAACCTGACTGAAGCAATTAAAAAGGAGTGTAAACTGACTAAAATGTCCTTTGGGTCAGTTGGCTTCAGGCACAGCTGGATCCAATGCCTCAAATGACATCATCAGGATTCAGATGCTTTCTTAGATCTGCTTTCTTCTTTTCTTGGGAATCTATCATGTCATACTAGCTTAGTATCTTCAGTGAAAACAAAGCACCCATTTTAAAAAAATTCTCACAGAACTCATGGTTGCATCTTACTGATCTGCCTCAGGTCATGTGCAAATTTCAGGAACTAGTTAGCCTCTCCTAAATGAACTAAAAGGTCTGAGATGAGAAAGGGGTGATTGCTCCAAAGGAAAACTGGGTGCTGTTGCAAGAAGAAAGTGGCATGGGGCCAGGCATGGTGGCTCATGCTTGTCAACTCACCATCTTCAGAAGCTAAAATGGGAGTATCACTTGAGACCTGGAGTTCAAGACCAGTCTGGGCAACATAGCAAGACCCTATCTCTAAGAAAAAATAAAAAGCTAAGCTGGGTGTGATGTCTCATACCTGTAATACCAGCACTTTGGAAGAGGCCAAGGCAAGGGTATAACTTGAGGCCAGAAATTTAAGATCACCCTGGGCAATATACTGAGCCTTTATTTCTGCAAAAAAATTTAAAAATTAGCCAAGTAGGGTAATACATTCCAGTAGTCCCAGCTACTTGGGAGGCTGAGCTAGGAGGACCACTTGAGCCCAGGAGTTGGAGATTGCAGTGAACTTCGATTGTGCCATGGCACTCCAGTCTGGGCAACAGAGTGAAATCCTGTCTCTCAAAGAAGAAAAGTGTTACGGGTACCAGACAAGAAAAATAATACTGTTTTACCCTTAGATCACCCAAACTGCCTGGAATGTTTTCAAAAGGAAGTACTGTCACTATTCTTGGAGGTAATGGGGTCAGCAAACATTTACTGGTTTTCTGCAGAGTGCTCAATGTCATGCTGGGTATCTTCAGATCTTTCTGTTCATTCAACAAATAGCGAATGAACGTTACCAGGCACTGCACATGAACAAGGTGCACTCTCAGACCTTAAAAGCTCGGACTTCTGTGTCACATGCCATGTCAGGGATGATTCTTGGGAAGCTGTAGGAACATCTGCAGGTCATCCACCGAACCTGTCTGGTCAGGGAAGGCTTTTTGGCAGAAGTGTCATCTCAGTTAAGATGTGACAGGTCAGGCTCGGTGCCTGTAGCTCAAGTGGCTAAGGCGCCGGCCACATACACCAGAGCTGTTGGGTTCGAATCCAGCCTGGGCCTGCCAGACAGCAATGACAACTACAACCAAAAAATGGCGGTATGTTATGGCGGGTGTCTGTAGTCCCAGCTACTTGGGAGGCTGAGACAAGAGAATCACTTAAGCCCAGGAGTTGGAGGTTGCTGTGAGCTTTGATATCACAGCACTCTACCCAGGGCAACAAGGCTCTGTTTAAAAAAAAAAAAAAAAAAAGGCTTGGCGCCTGTGGCTCAACGGGCTAAGGTGCCAGCTACGTACACCTGAGCTGGCGGGTTCAAATCCAGCCTGGGCCCGCCAATCAACGATGATGGCTGCAACCAAAAAATGGCCGGGTGTTGTGGCGGGCGCCTGTAGTCCCAGCTACTTGGGAGGCGGAGGCAGGAGACTCGCTGGAGCCCAGGAATTGGAAGTTGCTGTGAGCTGTGATGCCACAGCACTCTCTCCAGGGTGATAGCTTGAGGCTCTGTCTCAAAAAAAAAAAGATGTGACAGGTCACAAGGAATTTGCCAGAAAAATATACTAAAATTATTCCAAGCAGAGGTATCAGTCAGTGTATACAAAGTCTCAGAAACAAAGGTGGTGGTGTTTTCATGAAACTGAAACAAAACCAGCCTGATAGGTGTAGTAGGATGTAGAGACATTGATGGTTCAGCCGGCTCCTGTGGCTCAAGCGGCTAAGGCGTCAGCCACATACACCTGAACTGGCAGGTTCAAATCCAGCCCAGGCCTGTCAAATAGCAATGACGGCTGCAAACAAAAAAATAGCCAGGCGTTGTGGCAGGCACCTGTAGTCCCACCTACTTGGGAGGCAGAGGCCAGAGATTTGCTTGAGCCCAAGAGATAGAGGTTGCTGTGAGCTGTGATGTCGCAGCACTCTATCCAGGGTGACAGCTTGAGGCTTTGTCTCAAAAAAAAAAAAAAAAAAAACTAACAAAAAAAAAAGATTAGTCCTACAAAACCCTATAGTCTTTCCCAGGAGAACTTGGACAACAATACAAATGAAGCCAAAACTAGAGTCAAAACTATACTCTACCATG
>CAUYRH010095117.1:0-56080 GCA_963574655.1 Perodicticus potto
AGGCTATGTTAAATAGTTCAATGAAAATATTTCAGATTGTATATGAAGTCAGCACATTGTGCCCCATGATTGCACCAATGTACACAATTATGATTTAATAAAAATAAAAAATAAAAAAATAAAAGACAATAAGGAGGCAGGGCCAGCAACAGGGCTTGAGAAAAAAATACTTTTCAAATAACAGCCAATACTGTAATGATTTTTTTTTCAAAGACAGAAATAACTCAGAAGCTCAAAACTCTCTCTACTAACACCAAAGATACCTTCTCTATTCTCCCTATTTTCTTTTCCTAGCTCCATCTCAGGAGAAAAAAATAAAATACACAACCCTGTGTATTCCACAGCTTCTCTGCCCTCTGGGAGATCAAGTCTAATTACCCTATCCACTGTTAAATAGAATCTCAAAGTTCAATTAAACATCTAACTCCTTTATCATCACAAACACTCTCTTTCAAACTTTTAAAAAGTATCTTAATTCTGACAAAAAATAGCCTTTCCATCAATCTTTAAATTATTGCCTTCAATGGTCTTTGAGAAGCAAATTAAGACAAACGAGAGTAGCAAGGTAGGCCTTTCTCCCCTGCTCCAACTTTGCCCTCTGATTGTTATAGGAGAAGCGACCTGCTCCCATCTTTCTTTCTGTTTTAAACTTTACACCTAGTGGGTAAATTGAAAACAAATATAAGTTCTTTCCCTTTTTAATCATCTTTAATACCAGACAACTATATATGACTTAAAAACCCAAAAAAGACATTAAAAGTAATGTCTATATTATAATTTCAAAAGACTTTTTTTTTTTATTGTGATAGAGTCTCACTATGTTGCCCTTCGTAGAGTGCTGTGGCATCGTAGCTCACAGCAACCTCAAACTCCTGGGCTCAAGCAATTCTCTTGTCTCAGCCTCCGAATATTTAGGAATACAGGCGCCTGTTGGGAGCCAGCCTCCTAGGAGCAATGACCCCCAGTTTTGAGGAACTGTATTTGAGTCAAGGACCAAATGCAACCTGGCCCCAGCAGTTTCCTGTTATGGCTGGTTCCTAAACTAGATTAGAATGGAGCCATGCCCTTTGGTCAGCACAGACTGCTGAGAATGCTATTTTGCTCCTAGGCTGTTTTTAATCAAATTATGCAATTAGGACAAAATCATGCCTTCAAGCTACTATATACAGAATCTGTGCAGTAAAGCTGAGGTTGCCTTTCCTATTGAGGAAAGGTCCTCCTGATCCCACTATTTTCTGTCTCTCTTTTCCATTGCGCACTGCACCGGTGTTCTCCCAGGTTTTCCTAATAACTTTGCCAGGCAGGTTCCCGGCAGGCACCTGCCACAATGCCCGGCTATTTTTTTGTTTTAGCAGGCCCAGGCTGGGTTCGAACCGACCAGCCCTGGTGCATGTGGCTGGTGCCCTACCCACTGAGCTATGGGCCCCATCTCAAAAGACTTTTCAATAACTTAAAATCTTAAAATCATATTATATTTCATAAAATATCTAAGTCCTTATGAAATATAACACTTCAACTATTTAAAATAAGTCTTTTCTCTACCAAAAATAAAATCTTTGCCTTTTAAAATCTTCTAATTATGAAATAGGCTAAATAAATAAGTTTATAGCAAGCTACAATCCTGTTGTATAAAAAATAATTTTGAAATAAAAACAGTAAATAGAGTCGTGCCACTGTGATGGTTGGCACAATAACATGTGCTGCAGGTCCCATGTCCCTTGAGCCCCGGGCACGGCTCACTAAGGAACCGAGCACTCGGGCCTTGTTACCGTGGAGGAGAAACCAAGGGATATGTTGGTAACCTAGGCACTGGCGCTGGCAAAAGAGAGTGAGAAAGGGCTTTCAGTTATTATGGTCCTTTAAGAACTGTGGATGGCGAGAAATCTTCCAGCATTTGCCTGTGTGGAAGGTGAAGATCCTAGAGATGAGAAGATGCAGTAGGCGGACTGGACGGGAAGGTGGTTTGTGGTTTCCGAGTGAGGGTTGAACTATCAACAGGCATGCCTGGGCCTTCGTGTTTAATAGATAGCCGCCTGCCCATAGTCTCTTTGATCCCTATCATATTTGCTATGAGTATAGACAAAAGGGACATTATGCTTATGATTGTCATCGCTACAGCCGGCAAAGGAAAAGCAGGTCAAGGTCTAGATCACATTCTCCACCCAGAGGAATAGGATATTCTCACTCTCCCAGCAGAAGCAGGGGACAGAGGTCAAGATCAGCATCTCTTCCACCACCAAGGTCTATGTCTCTTCATAGGTCAAGATCAGTTTCACTCAGACTAAAAGATCTAGGTCTGGTTCTATAAAAGGATGGAGGTATTTCCAACTCCAATCAAGGTCAAGATCCAGGTCTCTTTCCTGACCAAGAAGACACCAATCAACGTCCAGATCTCTGTCTACAAAAAGAAGTCTTTCCCCATCAGGAAGTCTGCCCAAAAGTGCGAGTTCTGAAAGAATGGACTGAAGCTCTCAAATTCACCTGTCAGGGAAAAGTTATTTTGTTTACATTACTATAAGGGATTTGTGATGTCTATAAACTGTAACCTAGAAAGGATATTTTTAACCATCTAATCAAAAAGATCTGTATTATTACTCTGGAAATTCATAGAAGTAAGATAATACAAATTTGTTTAATGTATTAACATCCTATGGGGGTTTATTTGGCACATTTAAGTAGAATGTTTCTAACTAGTGAGGAGCTAAGGAAATTTCACCCCAAAATATGATTCCTTGGTATAAAGAATATTTTCAGTGAAAAGACCATTTTAGATTAGAAAGCACCGCCTCTCCTCTATAAAACCTGAGTAACCTGATTTAGAATCAGAAAAGGGACTTCGGGACTCCTTATCACACACTAATAGACCTGGCCCTAGGGTCATTTGAAGCACAATACCTGTCTCTCAGTTTAATTTACTAATCAATTTGTTTCCCTCCATCTACCCATCCCACCTTGGCAACCGCTTGCTGCTTATATACTTTACAGTTTCTGTCCCCCCTCCCTTTTAAAAGGCATCTTTAAAGCCACAGACTATCACTGAAACTTTGGAAAATCATTCTTGAGGTCCCCCCATGCACATGGTATTTGGAAATAAACCTTTCTCTTATTAATCTACTATAACTGTGAGTTGATCTTTTTAGCAAACCAATGTAGGAGAAAAGAGCAAGTTTCTGAATGCTCCCTTCAGCCTCTATTATCTATCTTAATTCTCAGAGGTAGTATCTTTTTGATAAATGTATTTTAAGAAGTTTTCAAAGGACTAACATCATAGGGTAGATAAGAAGTGCTAATTTTATCTCTGATCAGTAGCAAAACCCTGCAGAGTTCAACAGAAGTCTAGTTCTAGAGACTGATGCAATGGCACTTGCTTACAAATATGGCCTTTAGCATCAACAAGCAAAAACAGAACATAAACAACCAAAAAGCTACATAAATTGGGTACCAGGTTCATTGTAAAGATAAAAGTTACTCCTAAAAACTTTTGAACTTTGTGATAGGTAGATATATTCAGTCAATTAATGAGCAATCACCACTTTTTTCCCCTTCTGTATTTGTTATGCTTGGTTATAGAGAAGGATGAAACATTCAAAGGAAGGAGAGACTTTACCAGAGAGACAGAGAGAGTGTGCAACAATTCATTATTTCACTTTCTTCCTCTTCCTTCTCTTCCATGTGGGAGCATGAAGGTCCTTGAGATCTAGCGTCCAAGGATTCTAGCCAAGGCCAGACTTAGTTCTCAATGGTCAGACGTGACATCTCTAGAGCAATGTTTTCTTCAGAGAGCTCTTTGGGTCCCCAGTAGGCCCAGGACACTTCCCAACTACATGTAAAAATAAAAATAGCAAGTTGTTTATGTAGTTTTTGTGCCAAATAACCCAGAATTCCATACACTTTGGCTCCAAAGAAAATTAGATGATTTACTCATAAACTAAAGGTTACCAAAACCTAGTGTCCTTTAGCAAAAACAGCATGGTACTAGAACACAGAAGACCCTAATTCAGTGTTCCTGTAAAAAGTCTGGCTGCCACACAATCCTCCTAACTTCTTAAAGCTCCTATTTTATATAGGCACATGGAACTCTCTCGGTATTGAGAAAAGACGCTTCATTTTCAGAACATCTTGATATTGTGATAATTGTCAGTTGCTAAATATTTTTTTTTTTTGCTTGTCATAGGTTAAGTGACTTACTCTTAGATGTGTCTTTTAAATATTTTATCTATTCTGATGTTTTGTTACTATTTTTTATTTTGTTTTTCTTTAATTCTTTGTTAAAACAGAGACCTTTCTACATTTCCCAACTTCTAAACTTCAAATGTGGGAAAGTGAAAAAAATAGTTGAAAAACCACTGCTCTAAAATTTCTTATTCTTTTCTTTTTTTGTTTAACAAATGAACAGAAATGAATGTATTTTTATTTTTTCTTCTCTTTTCTTTTTTCTTTCTATTACATCTATACATTGCATCATGGACCTTCCTTTTTTTACCATCAGAGGGAACTAAGTTTTCCAGGACAGACTGACAGAAACCAATCCCTAATTAGAGGGATCTCTAGGGATTTAATCCTTAACTAGATCTACTTAAATCAGATTGCCCTTTTTTGAAAATAGAGTGGATTCTGGTCTCATCCTACAAGACTCCAGTTTACCAAGTCGGGAGAATCATATTTGATTGAAAAGACATTTGGAATTGGAATTCAGGAACACTAGTTAGGCTCTGGTATTGCTTGTCGGAAAACATGGTCTTAATAATTCAGGAAAGCAGAAAAGGGCAGCAAAATGGTTTTCATTAAAGCATGAGTTCATTGCCCTTCTTATCTGAAGTTTGAGAAAGTAATCCTAGGAGTTTCTGAAATATCTATATTTTGGTAAAAGCATTCAAATTTTTGCATAGATAAAATATGCTAGTGAAGAAATAGGTCAGTTTCTACATTATAATCATGATTCAGGACACTACAATTGGTTAACGTTAATCTGCAGGAGGGAGGTATAATCACTAAGGTGACAAACTAGAGTCTATTTCTCCTGGTATTCCTAAGGGTAGTGTTTAAGAAGGGTCTTTTGGGCTCAGTGCCCATAGCTAAGTGAGTAGGGTGCCAGCTGCATACACCCAAGATGGCGGGTTCGAGCCTGGCCTGGGCCAGCTAAACCACAATGACAACTGCAACCAAAAAATAGCCAGGCATTGTGGCAGACACCTGTTGTCCCAGCTACTTGGGAGGCTGAGGCAAGAGATTGCTTGAGCCCAAGAGTTTGAGGTTGCTGTGAGCTGTGATACCACACCACTCTACCGAAGGCAACATAGTGAGACTCTGTTTCAAAAAAAAAGAAGAAAAAGAAAAAGAAGGATCTTTTGTCTTCAGGTGCCATTCACAATGGAAATTACCCATTCAAAAATGAGCTTATTTTTACTTATAAATGGTTAGTAATGGTGTAAAAAAAGGCATATAGAGCCTTCTATTTTAGAGAGAGAAGTCCTCTAAGGACTTCTAAAGATACTAAGCTTCTAAAGCTTACTAAGATGTTAATAATTGTACCCAGTGCCTGTGGACATGAACATTAAAATAAATATGGCCCACGAATTTGATAATTACTCCGATCACTTGCCTTTGTCTTTGATATATATCTCCGATAGCACAAATGTAGTAATAGATGGTATATATAATATAGGACACAAAGATGGCTGAAAATAGACAGTTCTTCAGATACATGTCTAAATCTTTCTACTAAAGATATAAGAAGACAAGATTTTGGTGTTCTCTTTATTTTTAAAATAGGATTTGGGAAGTCTCTAGGGTAAAGCAGCAGAAGATGGAAACATGCCTTTCTCCTATTTTAAGGAATAGCAAATTAAGTTGCCATAAGA
Organism: Perodicticus potto; assembly: GCA_963574655.1. Classification (NCBI taxonomy): domain Eukaryota; kingdom Metazoa; phylum Chordata; class Mammalia; order Primates; family Lorisidae; genus Perodicticus; species Perodicticus potto. The sequence continues at coordinate 5,862 of CAUYRH010095117.1, forward strand.
AAGCTCTCTGGCAGAGCCTGATTCAAACTGATTTAAGCAAATTGATTCAAACAACTCAAGCTGTACAATGATGAAAATAAAGATGCCGCAACACATTTTTTCTTTCAAAAGTAATAAAGGATATTGGCCTTCCCATTTCAACAATTTTTATAAACATGATGTTTGAACATACATAGCCTGCTTACAAGTTAGTACAACTCACTAGTGGAATTCAAGCAGGTGAATTAAAAAGACAAAAAAAGAAGAAATGAGAGCGGCAAAGGAGAATTCTACTGGGAAAACTGCCTTGTTGGGGATCGTGGCAGGACCTGGAGGTTCTTCTCTGAGTGTGGGGCTGACAATTGCCGATCCACTCAATCACACCTTAATCCCACGCTGCTGGGTCGGACCTAGAGCAACATAGATTTTTCTGTACCCCCTGCCAAGAGTCTAATAATCCACATCCTTTCTTTTGAAGGGTAGAAATCTCAATAGGATTGGAAACAAGTCACGGAAAAGGTGCCAGCGGGGGGCTTGTTTCATTATAATAACAAACCAGCTCCTGCTCAAAGAGAAATCACACTGAATTCCTTGCTGTCTTGTCATCCTTGATTCCTTTTTTATCCTAAATATTTACCTTAATCCCTTTAAACCAAGGCCCTCCCAAAGGAATAGTAGCACTTCTTCCTGCGTCTGGAGACTCCTCTCTTTGTGGGATTCCTTCAGCTGTTACTCCGGGTTTCCTCTCCTCTCTAGAGAGGGTTTTGTTGCTTCTTGGCTTCCTGCCTCTACATTTTAGTTTCATTCTAAACTGTTGGCTTGAATTGAATTTTATTTTTCCTGTGAGCTTTTTTGCAAGTTCCTATGATGGAATCCTATAGATACAGCCCTAAATAGCTAAGTAGGGCATACCCCTAGGCTGGTGAGTTATTGATACAGATCGTGGTTGAACCTAGAGAGGTGAAAGAATTCATATTGGGCTTTCTGCTTACAGCATCCTTGATTAAGCCACCGAATCTTAGCTGTTATCATCCTGATTCAGCTGCCAATGTACAACATTCCTGAAGGAATGATACCGGGACCAGATTGCCCTTCTCCGAGGATGGAGTGCACTCTGGCTGTGACCTGTGGGCCCAGTTGACTGAGCAAGCTGGGCAGATGTTGGAGGCAGGCTGGACCAATCAGACTTGATGGAGAAATCATCTGGAATTGGGGTTCAGAGACAGGTTATAACCTTGTAGTTGCAGTTTATAGTCCTACTTCTGTTATAGTGAGGCCTCCTTCTACTTCCTTGACCTTGGGGGTCTATGAGATACCCCTGTGTCCCTAGAGTAAATCTCCCTTTTGAATTACACGTGCTGCACTGGGATCATTCTGTGAAGCGGAAAAACCATGAAGGAAACAACTGTTTTCATGATCATACAATCATGTCATCTCTTAGCTCGACTGGACTATAGATGTCTAATTCGGCTCACTCATTTTACATGTGACAAGACTAAAGCCCAGAAGTAATGCACTCATAGTTGAAAAAGATAATTAATGCAAAACTGAGCTTGGAAATACAGATGCGTGGTAAGAAGCAGCAATCTCCAACACACGGCGAAGTATAATTAGGAGCAGAGTCTTGGAAGCGAAGTGAGACCATATGAACACTAGTTCTTTCTTAGAAATGCATTAGCCATGTCACCTTGAGTATGTTTCTCCAGCTTTGGATTTTTATCTGCTAATGAGGCAGTTGGGACATATGTTCTGTCTGGTCCTCTCTTCCTCTAAAATCATGTAATTCTAAGCAGTGTCTCCAAACACAAAATGAATTGGGTTTCAGAAGTAATTATTTCGAAAATGTGACTACATTGACAGGGCCAGGGAAAACTTGCCCCCTCCAAAAAAGTTTGCTGAAAGATCAATGCATGGTGTAGAGGTGAGGGGAAGCTTGCCCTGTCCCCTCCAAAGTTCACTGAAAGATCAAGTCACAGCTAAGGCATCCGAGAAGAGAAATGTTTATTTCCAAATACCATGTGCATGGGGAGATCGTATGAGTGATTACCCGGTGTCTCGGTGATGGTCAGATACCTTTATACCTGCCTTTTAGAAGTGTAGGAGAAGGTGGATTATAGATGAAAAATTGGTTGCTGGGGAGGATGAATAGATAGAGGGGAAGCAGATTGATTTGTAAATTAACCAGAGGGACAGGTGTTGTGTTTTAAATGATTTGGGCCAGGTCTGCTTGCATTCTCAGTCTTCTTTCCTGCAGGATATTGAGATAATAGGGAGAGGAAAGGAAGCCAGCTGCCCCCTTTGACCTTTTCATCAGGTCAGTTGGGGTCTATGTAGATAGGGGGAAAGGCCCTTCCAAATGCTTTCTGGTCACAAATTGCTTTTAATTCAAAATATTCTTCATACCAAGTAGTCATATTTTGGGGTGAAATTTTCTTAGCTCCTTCAGTGCGTGTGGGTGCTTGATGAGGAAATAAACCAGCTCATTAGGGTGAGTGGGAGTGTGTTGTGTTACACAGCTCAGAGGTTCCCACTGAAGGCAGTCAGGAGGCCCCAAGTGGCAGGCGTACATTGTGGGTGTTTCATATCAAATCAAAAAGTAAGTGATGATGTACGTGTGTAGGCAGTGGGTCTGTACTGAGAATCTGTCTGGACAGTGTCCAGAATTCGACATACGCCACACTGACACTGGTGACCTTTCAGCTGCTGGTAGGAGCATGGAAAGGTTCATTGATTTGGGCTCCTGGATACGTGAAGAAATAGAATCCACTGAAACCATCTCCTCCTCTATCTCCAACGTTCTTAGGTTAGAAACTTTATCCCCAAAGTTAGTGTTGAGAGATGGAACTTTCCAGAGGCAATTAGTTTGTGAGATCTCTGCCCTCCACGACTAAGATGTTAGGGAGGGTGTAGGTTATTTATTGCAGGAGCGGGCTCCTGATGAAAGGACGTGTTGGGTGCCCCTTCCTTCTCTCTTTCTCATATACAAAGTCTTTTGCCTTTCTGCCTCCTGCTGTAGATAACACACCAAGAAAGCCCTCCCCATGTGCAGCCCTAGGAACTTGGACTTCTCAGCCTTCCAATTGTGAAAGAAATCAACTTGTATTCTTTATAAATTACGCAGTCTCAGGTATTCTGATAGAGCAGCCCAAAGTGGAACAAGACATTTCGTGATACGAAATGTGTTGAATGAGGCTTCGTACCTGGTTAGCACTGATTAGGTGGCAGAGACTATGATTGGTATCTTCCGTTATTACCTCTCTGGTAATATTTAAAGAAGTTACAGGACTAAAAGCCTTTGAACTTTAAGAAAGACTTTGAGGTCTTCATTTCACTAATGATCAAAGTTAAGGCCAAAAAAGTTAAGTAGCTCTCTCAAGGTTGCACAGCTACTTCATGGCATGGTGGAGACCGTGTTTTTCTGACGAGTGTTTTTAAGTCTTCCAGGGCCCTTAGAATTCTAGCAATTGGTGATTGGTAGCGACTGCCATTGAAATCAGTGATCACTTTACAGATAAAATATAAATTAAAATTGTATAAGCCCATGAATTGGTAGAGTGAAAACTAAGGAGTCTAAGAATGATAAAAATAGAAACACAGTTCCATAAGGGAAAATCTTAGGCTTTTTTTCCCCCCACAAATACATATGGAGTCTGAACAACTAATAACTGCTTCAGGCTTTCAGTCTGAAAGCAGAGAACAGAAGCATCTGAGATAATGTATGCTTACCGTGTGTCTGCTTTTCAACTTCATATAGCAAGTTTTATTGTTGTTTATTTTTTAAAATATTATCTACATATTTCCGGCTCTACATTTGCAGTTAATCAAGAGTTCACTCTATTGGATTTTTGATTGTTCATTAAAAATCTCTTTTCTGAGGCATAAATTAGGAGCAGTGTACGCGAGTGTCAGTTTCACTCATATCTTATTTGCATTCCAAGTCTAGGCGCAGAGTAATCAGCTGCCACCCCTGCTTCCTTCTCTGCGAGGCTACGTTGTCGAGTTATTGCCATCTGTTATTCCATGATTCACATTCTGCAAAATGCTCCCATTACCCAAGACTTAAGTTTAAGGTACAGAGAACACCTGGAGGGCCCTACCCTGCCCATTCCAGGTTGCCAGACCACATAGACTCTAACTATTCCATTCCAGTTCCCCAAATGCTTGGCAGAAGACAACTTTTCCCTTTACTTTTTAGTAAAAAAATCAATCATCACTGATCACATTGGATGTTTTTGTGATAATAATATTATTTACAGCTGTAGTTGGTTCTAAACTAATTATAATTCTTCTTTCTGTTATTTATTTATTTATTTATTTTTTGAGACAGAGTCTTGACTATAGACACCCATCAAAATGCCCACCTAGTTTTTCTATTTTTTTTTTTTTTTAAGGAGAGACAAGGTCTCCCTCTTGCTCAGGCTGCTCTTGAACTCCTAAGCTCAAGCGATCCACCCTCCTTGGGCTCTGGCAGTGGTAGGATTACAGGCAAGAGCCACCATGCCCAGCTTTCTGTTTTTTAAAGGAATAATAATAATAGTCTATGAAAAAGGCAGAAGAGAGAGGAAAGGTCCAAACAGCAGATAGAGTAAAATTATAAATGTTTAAAAAGAGTAATCTTCTTGGTCTGTTAAAAGATAATAGCAAAAATAATACCGTTGCAAGTGGTATGTAATTTGTCACTTACTTCATCTGGAATCCTTGCAGCAATCCTACAAAGTTAGGAATTGTTATCCCTATTCTAGAAAAAAGAAACTCAGGCTAAAGGGTTAGTAGTTTGCAAGGGCATAGATAGAGCTGATAGATGCCCAGCGCTCCATTTGACTTTAGAATTTGCTCTCTTTTCCATAGTAGCATATAGGCTCTAGTTATCTCAGGTTTTTTTCAAGAAAACCCTGAGATGTAAGATTTGAACCCAGCAGGCTGGGCTCTGGGTTCAGAACATACTGACTATCTTTATGATTTTCTTCCATTTGCTCTGTTTCCATTAACAAAAACACAAACATTTTAAAACCTTTTTCTTATTCATTAAGATATCCCTTTCTTTCTTTTTAGAGTATTTAACAGTGACAAATTGAAATAACAACAAAGGAACCCCCAAAGTTTGCTTATACGAAACATTGAAATGGAATTTGGCTGAGCCTATGGCAAGATAAACCCTCCTCAGGCTATGAGAGGTTATTACAAAAAGGAACAAATAAGTCTAAAAAAATTATGAACACAATGGGATATCCCTAAAGGTAGCATAAAATATATTAAGTACATGTTGTAGTATGACGAAAGCTGAAAAATAATAGGAATTGGAGTAATCCACGGGAAATGAGAACATCCAGGTACTAAGACCAGGGTAACTAGCCTTTAAACTACAACCTGATTTCAGGTGTAAATCTGTATAACCACTATGAATATGTTTCTACGACTTCTTCAATAAATAAGTATCTTTTAAAAAATTTAAATTAATTTTTCCTTAACAAAATTAAATAGTGCCAGGAAAGACAAAATAAGAGGAGAATTGAAAGTCTGCCCTGTGCCTTATCCTGGATTTAGGAAAACATATCACAAAACTTTGTATAAGAGAACCAGGCCCCCTTTGGTGTTTAGAGATCAGGGTCAAGATTTTGACAGCATAAAATTACGAGGCAACCATCCAACTTGTCTACATCAGATTTCTTTTTCATAATCAGGGGGTTTTATTCCTGCTGTTGGAGAGCCGAAGAGTTTCATGGCATGCTCAGAAAGTGACATCAGCTGTAATGGGGGTTTGAACAAAAGAAAGAAAGCATTTAAATTCAAACAGCAATAATGGTGGCCAAGGAAGAATGAATGATTCCAAAGTAAAAAAAATGAAGCCAATGCTCATATCATTGATCCTTAAGGAAAATCTGAAAAAAAAAATGAAAATAATGTCCAGTCTACTAAAGGAAAATTCCGTCTGAAAAAGAATGAACAAATTGAATCTAAAAGACACATCGTCAATTTATATTAGAAAAAATAATAATCTTAGTTCTGAAAATTCCTTGTTCCTATGGAGGGAAAAAAGGGTCAGTTTTTTCTTCTTTCACAAATGAGCTCAGTGCAGTGCGTGGTGACATAGGCTGTATTCCATAAAGACAGATTGACTGAATTAATGAACTTCAGACATTTGTCACGTGCCTGTCACTGTTCTAGGAACAGAGACCAATGATAAAGATAGTCACTGGCCTCAAAGAGCTAATAGTTCACTCTGAGAGACAGAAAATGAACCATAAAATATAATGCAGTAAGCAATCTGATAAAGACATTCACAAGGTGCTAATTAAAGAAAGAAATTCAAGTAACTCATCTGGGAGAGGGGATCATAGAATGATTTCTGCATTTGAGTGGAGTCTTAAAGGATGTCTAGAAGTAAACAAAAGGCAAGAAATAGGCGAGATAAGCTAGAAAGGTAGTAAGTGATCAGATCATGAAAGAACTTAGGTACCGTGCTTAAAAAAAAAAAAATGATGTTTTTCCTCCTCCCCGCAGTATAACTAGAACAATTGGATCATAATCAGATTTGCATCACACACAGGTCATTTTCACAGCAGTTGTGCTGTCTGAGTTCAAGACTTAAGAGGAGGAGACTTTTGGGCCAGACATGGTGGCACACACCTATAATCCCAGCACTTGAGAGGCCAAAGCAGGTGAATTGCCTGAGCTCACAGGTTTGAGACTAGCCCAAGCCAGAGTGAGATCTCGTCTCTAAAAATAGTCAGGTGCTGTGGTAGGTGTCTGGTAGGTAGTCCAGCTTCTTGAGAGGCTTAGGCAAGAGAATCGCTTGAGCCCAAGAGTTTGAGGTAGCTGTGAGCTATGACGCCACAGAACTCTACTGAGGGTGAAAAAGTGAGATTCTATCTCAAAAAAAAAAAAAAAAAAAAATAGAGAAAGAGACTTTTGAAGTGACCTAAGGGAAAAATTATGTGAGTCTTTTACATTAAGGTCAGGGCAAAAAGTAAAGAGGGAGTGGGCTAGATTATCCCTCCATAAGTAACAGAGTGACATTAGAATCTTTATGTTGGCCACGTGTCCTGGCTCACGCCTATAATCCCAGCACTCTGGGAGGCTGAGGTCATTGGATCACCTGAGCTCAGGAGTTCAAGACCAGCCTGAGCAAAGCGGAAACCCCCATCTCTACTAAACACAGAAAAAGTTAGGAGCTAAGAGCTCAGGATTTTGAGGTTGCTGTGAGCTATGATGCCACAGGTCTCAATTCCAGGATGACTGAGTGAGACTCTGCCTCACAAATAATAATAATAATAATAATTATGATAAATAAATGAAATAAAATAAAATAAAAATTTTTATGTTATCAGTTATCAAGATTTGGGGGCTAGTTTATTACTTGGCTTAAACAAGCACATCCTCTATGGAGGAGGGCCCCAACTTGGTCATTACACATTCTGTGCAGGTAAAAGCACTCACACATACCCGATAAATGTGTCAATAAAAGAAAAAAATAAACTAGCACATGCAGAATGCTTCAGTGGGGTGTTACTGAAACAAATCAAAAATTGAAATATGTAGGATAACTTGAAGTGGGGAGCAGTTTGTAGGCGATAAGAAAACTGATATTGGAGGCCAAAAGAAAGGCAATGTTTTGTGCTGATTAAGTTTGTTAAAACTATTGCTTCGGATAACAAAGGAATATACCTAATGAGCTTGAAGATTTAAAGGGAGGAATTAGCAGGTTAGTATGACCCATGGACTGCTTTTGGTGGCATTCAACAAGATGATATGAGAAACAGATTAGCTTAGAGAATAATTGGTCAGTTTGCAAGCAGGACTGAAAGAATATAGAGCCCAGAAATTAGAAGAGGCAACTCTTTCTAAACCGCAAACAGTAAAGGCTAAAATTACAAGATGTTTCAAGCTACAAAGGCTTATTAAAACTCAACATAGAAATAAGGATAAAATCAAGGACATGGCTGTCACATCTTTTGTTAAAACTTCTACATGGATTAAGGAGTGCCCAATCTTTTTAGTTGGAAGGAAAATGACTCAGAGGAATAAACAATAAGGGTATAGGTCTCTCACTGAAGTCATATGGCCTCCAGATATATGCAACTAAGTCAGGAGAAAAAGACAGAAATGCTTAAAGAAAATTTTTAGTGCAGCTATTGGCACATGGAGCTGTTGAACAGAAAGGAAAAGATACAGATTGTCTAGTGTTTTGGAATGTAAGCTGACCTAGTCACTAAGATTTGGGGATTCTTTGATACTGTACCATAATTTATCCTATCACCCTTGGTAGATACTGGTCACCAATACATACATGGATTATAGATTTTATTTTTTCCATATTAAGCAAGGGTCCTTTGTTGGTTGGCTGGGCTCATGCCTCAAAGAGAGTGGGCTCATGCCTCAAAGTCTCTCAAAGGATTATAGATCTTTTATTGAGCATATAGAAGGGAACCAACAAATACCTATTTGGCCAGGTGCAGTGGCTCACACCTGTAATCATAGCACACTTGGGAGACCAAGGTGGAGGGATTGCTTGAGCTCAGGAGTTCAAGACCAGCCCCAGCAAGAGGAAGACCCCATCGCTACTAAAAATAGAAAAAGTAACCAGGTGTTATGGCAGGTCCCTGTAAATAGTTCCAGTTACTTCAGAGGCTGAGGCAAGAGTATTGCTTGAGCCTAGGGGTTTGAGGTTGCTGGGAGCTGTGACGCCAGGGCACTCAACCCCAGGACAACAGAGTCAGACTCTGTCTCAAAACATCCAAACAGAAAACAACAACAACAACAACACCCCATACAAATATCCATTTGAATGAATGAAGATCACGCACAGTCATTCTAACATTTACTTTAATTAAAGGTTTGATATTCTCTGCGGAATTATGTTTAGAATTACAGTATTTTAAAGCTAATCTCAATTTAGTTCCGGCAATTACTCCTTAAACACAGAAATTGACCAATTTTTAAAGTAATATTGGAGACAATGTTGTTGGTGCAAATGCATTTTTTTTCTTTGTTTTCCTTTGCTTCATTGTCTAGTGTGTCTGACCGATGGAACCTTTGGGAGGTCTCGAACCCTGGCTTGCACGGGAAAGGGAAATGTGGTTATCGTTTCTGCTGCCTCTCAGCCCACGAAGATGTAGCAGAATGAGGCTTCAACAGGGTCCAGCAAGCTGAGCTGCTCCTCCAGGGCAGAGTGAAGGGCATGGGGTCAGAGAGCACGGCGTGGTCAGGGAAGAGGGCAGCCCCTATCCAGGGCGGGTGTACCCCAGCTTGGTCAGTGCCAGCCCCCTAAGAGGACCTGCCCCGCCTTGTGTATCTCAGCCCCGGGGGCTGGTGCAGCGGAGGAGGGGAGGCAGAGCCGGAGAACCAAGTGCGGCAGAGAGGGCGAGTGGGGAAGCCCGTGGGTCCCTAGTTATTTGAGGGAGACCCGGGCACAGCCCGCAGTGCTGCAGGTGCCAACCCCACAACCACCCTTGGACGTAGAGCGCCCCCCTCTGGCTGCGCTACTCCCCGGTGAGCATTCCACAGGCCCGCAGGTGATGCGGGGTTTCCCCACAGAGGGATGAACAGGGAACCCACACTTCCTTGGCCTGGTCGATTTCTTGTGGGTTTCCTAGGCCTGGACAATTTCATGAATGGACGCTATCCATTCATTAATGCGTCCATTCCCCTTGCGCCTGGAGGAAGAGACTGTGTAACTTCATTAGAGCGCTCATTCATCTCGCCCCAGCGGAGGGGACTCTCTCCTCTCATTTGTTACCACGTTCTGGCCAAATCTAACTACAAAGGACTCACGTGACTGTACCCACCCTTGGACAGAGAACCCCGGCAGAGAAAGAGGTTTTTTCCCACTTGGGTTTTTCCATCTGTCGGGAGCTCTGGTGCTTTTTCTCTGTATTCTTTTCTGTAAAGTAAATCCTGTCTTACCACTAGTCTGCGATTCATTCTTCAGTTCCCCCAGACCGAGGACCTACTGAAGAAGAAATTCTGGTATCGCTCCCGGTGAGAGGCAGAGAGCTGGTGAGGGGGGAGAATGTAGAGGTGAACCCGGGCCACACCGTGGGCCGAGGAGTTTCACCCTCATCTGGACAGCAAAGGGAGACGCTGGAGCTTCGAGTGGTGCTGGAGAGGTTATGGCACGTTGCAGACTCATTAGAAAGACCTGCTGACAATAGTTTGCATATTCAGCAGCACTTGTGCTTTCTGAGCCCCACCTTCTCCATCCTATTTAGCGCGAAGGGGGAACCTTTTGTAGAAGGAGTGAAAAGGAATTAGCCTGAATCAGCTTCTTCAGATATAATAATCTATTAAAAGTGCTACTGAAAGTCTCTACCTGGATTTTAATTGTAGCTGCACCCTGATTCAAAGCCATAGTTCACCAACTTGAGATTTTACTATTGCCTTTAATTTGTCAGAAAGTGAAGCACCTCAGCTATCTGCAGCTAAACTTTAAGAGCAAAATTGCTTCTTTATTTTTACAGTTGTGACACTGATTCTGACATTGGAAAGACTAGTTTACAGGAAAAATGGGTCCCGAGAGATAGGGCCAGGGCGGGCCAAATAACGTGTTGCTGCTTTGTCATGTTATAACGTGGATTCAGAATATTACAAAGTCGTTGCAAATTGTGCATTTTTCGACTGAGTTGTTCTGGGTCACCCGGAAATTCAAGGTTGTGGTTTGCTTTGTGTAAAAATATAGAACTTGCCAGAAACCTCTTCTACACGCCAAATCAATTTGACAGTGCACTTAGAAAGCACTTGGTGGAATCCAGACTGAACCTTCTGAAGACGTGTTCACAGAAATGACATTTAAGTAGACTACCATCAATTCATTTGGGTTCTTGGCATATGGAAACTTTGGCTCTGTGTCTTTCCAACCCAAACCCAAATAAAATGGTGTAGAATATTTATTAGGGCCTCTTGCATACAATGGTATACATAAAAAAGAAACACAATATCCACACTGCTTGGCATCAGACAAAAGATCTGTTACTTTGTCAGAATGGATATGACGGACAGTGAGTTTGGAGCAGGCTGGAAGAATAGATTATATCTGGGACCAAACCTATTATGTTTTGGGTGCAGAAAATTGTGCCTATGCTGTTGACAAGCATGTTCACTTGTAAAATGTCCTGATCTCTATAAATTGGAGTCTGGTGAATTCTTATTGTGAATTAACCTAATTTGGAACTGCTGAGTGAGTTCAAGAATGGCCGATTTATGACTTCAGCTTGTTCAGTGTAGGGATTCAAGCTGGACTTTGGCCTTGGCCATAATCTAAAGGCCCTGGATTAAGAGAAAAGATTGTGTTTGATTATTGGCTCTGAGAGTATCACCAGTGTACACATAAAAACTTGAGCAGAACTCAAGTTTCCACACTCAGGGCCCGCAGAAACTCTGGACAGTTTTTTCCCCTCTCCCTAGCCTTTCCTCATTCTTTCTAGTTCACATTTTGAATAGGAGCTGGGAAAAAGCTCACTCAGCAGGGTTTTGGTGCAGCGAGGAAGGGCAAATCATCTTTCCTTCTCATGATTAAAGCCCTGACCTTAGGCAAGACTCCTGGACCTATTGTCTTTTCTCCTTTAGACTGACAGAACCAAGGCTCAGCACCACAGCAGCTCCCGAAATTGAATACGTCTCTTTCTACTCCACTTAACCCTGTCAGGACCGCCGTTGAGGTCTGGTGCAGTAGCCGGCCGATTAGCACAGTGCAGGGTAAAGATTACACGTCCCTGCTCCGCTCCAAGTGTCAGTGATTTAATCAACCCCTTCAGGTGAAATGCAAAGCCACAAATTCAGTGGCAGAAGGTGCTGGCGGTGCGAATATACCCATTGATTTCCACTTATAACAATAGTTTTCTTTGTAGAGTGACTCCTTGATTACCCTTTGCCAGTGTCTAGAAGGCCAGCTTCCTCATGACAGATTAAATTTACCACATTCTGTTTTGATACCAAGTGAAAATTTCCAAGTCACTCTGATTATCTTTCTCCTTCTTTCTGCTGTGACCCTTCATTGCCCCCTGTGGCCTTGCCTTCTGTTCTGTTCGCAGGTGCTTCAACTTTCTTTTCCTACCATTTTCAATTACACTCTCACTCTGGTTTTTTTTTTTTTTTTCTGATGGAGCAATACAGAATTTGCCCACTAATTTTTCTGAAAGCTTGAAAGGACCAAAATAGACAAGCTTATTGGAATATTTTTTTCAAAAACTATTTAGAGTTTACAAATCCAAACACTCTGTCCTACTATGACTTTTAACGTAATACAATATACACATGGGACAGAGCTATTGGATAGCTGAGGAAGGAAGTTAATACCCATTTACTTGGAGAAAAAAGAGCTTTAGAAAACTGGGTTTTATGAATAGCTAATACACTGCAGGCTGAGAGCCCAACCCCTCTGTTTATTCTGGTCACCTCATTCCCATTTCTCTTTCCCGTTTGTGTTCACAGAGCACAAAGCAACTTCAGCTGACTTCTGGCTGTGCCTTGAGTGAGGCTTGGGGAGGTCATTAAAACTTTCTGGGCCTCAGTTTCCTAATTTATAAAGTAAGAAAGTTGGATGAATCATTTCAGCAGAAGCCATTCTATGATTCTATTAAATCTTTGGAGGTAAAAGGATGCTCTGACCCCAACGTGGTTTATCTCAAGAAGTCCCTGGTGGGCCGGGCATGAAAGGTTGTGATGTCTACTAATCTTGATGTACAAGGAATGTTTTCTTGTAGGACAGATCAGTGATGGTAAAAGTATGGGAGGTTTTGTTAATACTTTTTCTTTCTTGAATTCAGTGAATAATATGCTACATAACTTTTGAATTTTTTCTTGTTTCATTCCACTTTCATGCAACAGCAGGCTCATAGTAAATTTCCCATTATTTCACTTGCTCTCGTAGTAATTTATCACATTGGGGAAAACTCCATCTAACCTCAACAAATTAAAGCCAAATTTGATTTAATCATTTTCACTTTAACAGAAGCCATTAGCATGGCAGGATTGAGAATAAATTTTCTGTTTTGATTATTTGCGTTGAAAAAAATTTATTGGATTCCTCACTAAATTACTCTGTACATTCTCTTGCTGCTCTGGCCCTGACTTGTTTATAAATGATCGAGGTCACTGCCCAATTTATGAACAAAAGCATCTGTCCTGTTTATACTTCTCATGAAAATCCCTGGTATTTATTGTCCTGCAATGAATACACTGATGGTTATTAGTGTCAAGCAAATCTCTAAATATTTATAGATTTGATTCATAAAACTATTCAACGTGTGGGTGGATTTTGTGAAATCTGAGCTATGTAGTAATGCTTTCCTTAATAGCTATCGGCTGATGTCCATATTGGATGTTGGAATGGGTCTAGAGCAGATATTAATACTTAACATCCATCGAACATTTATTATGTGCCTTACATTATTCTAAATCTGATGTATGAATATATTAAATCTTCATAGTAATCCTATAAGGTATGCATTTTTATTATCCACAATGTGTACATGAGAAAGCTGAGACAAGGTAAGTTAACTTATACAAGATCAGACAGTTAATGTATGGAGAGTCAGAAAGTCCTGCTAGATAAGGTGATAGCAGAGAATTCATTCTTCATGCTCTGTTCTGCTGCCTTGATCTGGGTAGTAATCCTACTATATCATTATAATTCTTGATATGTGCTGGGTGTTCTTCAAAGAGTTTTACAAATATTATCACACTTAAAACATATAGTCTACTGAAGGAGGTACTATTAGTATATCTATTCTACAGATAAAGAAGCTGAAACACAGAAATTTTCATGAGCTGGCCAAGGTCACACAGCAAGCAGCAGCAGTAGAACCAGAATTGGTTGCTCCTTGCTTATCTTCTGAGCCTGTGTTCTTATTTCTTCAAATTTTCTTAGGATGCCAATGTTTTATCTTTGACCAGTTACATGTAATTGTTAAAAGTATTTTCCCACTTATAAATGCCTATAAAATATTTACTTTGCAAGGTTGCTGTGAAGAGTATTAAATCAGCACTGATATAGCAAAGGATTTGGGGAAATATCTTGTGAGAACATGGGCTTTGGGCTTTGGAGCTATGTGGGTTCCAATCCTGGCACACTCCCTTCTTAGTTAGGTGACCTTGATGAGGTAGTTAGTCTACTCTTTTGGACCTCAATTTGTTTATAGTAAACATACCTGCAGGGGATGCATGAGACTGAATTTTGTATTGTATATAAAGTATTTGCCCTAAGACCCCCCATATAAAAATCTTTACTAATTATGGTACTCTCTACCTACTGTTTCTTCTTTTCCATACCAAATATCTATTGCGCTAAGTACATCATAAATGGTAAACAAATCTTAGTCATCATTAAAATAAGTTAAATAAATTGATACAATTTTAAATTGCAGCATTCTGAACAGGAGTGTCCAACCTTTTTTCTTTGTTGGAAGAATAAGAGTTGTCTTAGGCCACACAAGACAAATAAACAAACACTAATGAAAGGTGATGAGCAAAAGAAAAGGTCCATGTGTACTTTTCCTGATATCTGTCACCACAGATAAGCAAAACATTCCTCAAATAATCTGCATGTGGCCAACAGGCCAAAGGTTGGACACCCATGCATAACATACAGGGGTTTCCTTTAGGCTAACATAAGATTTTTAGCCTTGTTCACCAAGTGAACTTTGTTAAGATTCTACTTTAACATCTGCTCTTTGGGAAGCCTTGCATAGTTCCCAGTGATGCCTGCTAGGTGTCCCCTTTTTTGAGCTTTCAAACACTTTTAATGTTAATAATTTCAATACAGCATCTGTTATCATAGTCGTTAGGAGTGAATTGTCTTTCGCACCCCCTTGGCTTTGTAGCTCCTTGGATTCTGTCTCTCATCCTTGGTTATCTACCATTCATATACTTTTTTTACTGTGCGATAGTGGTGACATAGGAATGAATGAATGAATGCGTGTGAAGAAAAATGATGTGTTTAGAGTAAAAGCCATCATGGATCCCTTCCAAGAGGTTTTAATCATTGACATATATTTTATTTTAAGTTGGTTTACCATTAAAACACTTAATTCTAAAGTGACTTGGTGTTTATTTCTTCATGCAAGGTGTAGTAATAACATGGGTGATTACATCATAATAACTTCTCTAATTATAAACTAGACTTCTCAGTTTCTCTTGCTGCTCTTCTTTCTGTTCCTGACAACTGGATTTGATTCATCCAAGAGGCTTAGACCTTATTCTTACGTCTTTGCCAGTCACATGGTTCCAAATGTCATGTGCACACTGACGGCTCTTAACGAGTTCATGATCAGTAATTTTGGTTTCAGTGATAGATTGGTTATCCTCCTGATTTCCAATTTCTGGCCCTGTTTTCTGGTTTCTACTCTTATATGTCCATTTGTCTGCATATCTCTATGGCTGATAGAACCTTCCTGTTGGCCCCAGACTTCCCCTATGAGCACTGCTTATTCACAGGCAGCTCTTGCCGTGAGCCACTAGCCTTCACATACATGTTGGGTTGGTAATCCTTTGACTTCTGGGAAAGAGAGTGTTTCATACATCTTAATCTTATTTTTTTCTTGAATAGTTTTTTCTAGGGGGTGAAAACACCTGTCACTCTTTATCTGCTTCATGTCTGTTGACATTTGCCTAAAGTCTCTCTCTAACTGATCCTTGTATCCCTGAGAATAAAGTATGATATTTTATGAGGATCTTTGAACTCTGTGCTGTGAATTAGTTTACTCCTTCCACCAGTACAATAAAATGATTGTTTTTATTGATATTTATCACTTACATGACCTTGACCAGATTATAGTATAATTATAGTTTTCTCATCTATAGAATTAATTATAAAGTTTAAAATGAAATAGCTATATTAAAGATATTTATAAAGATCGTAGGCTCTGAAGTCAGAAAGATTGGGGTTTTCATTCAGGTTTTGCCTCTTACTAGTTGTATGATTAGGTAATATTCAATTTTGTAATATTCAATATTACTGCCCGTGCCATGAGTCTGGCAAGAACTGAATAAAAAAACTTACCCATAGCACCAACATGATCACCGAACACTAGTTTCCACCCCATACGTCCCTCCTCTGTTCCTATTTTTATGCTAGTTTGCTGGGAATCCTACCCAGACAACCTGTGAAATCCATTCCATCTCCCTTCCTAGGTAGATAGTCCTTAGTCATATATCTGCAGCCAACTGTCTGGATTTTTAAAAAAGTTCAATTGACCCAGGCTGCCTCATAACTTAGCAAATTTTCTTTGTCCTTAAATCTTTACTTTTGTCTGCTTTCATAACACTGAGCTCATAGGTCAGTGTTCACTCAGTTTATACAGAAATCAGCTATGCTTCCTGTACTTGGTGATTCTGAATATGCCCCGTCTTTCTCCCTAGCCACCAGGAAAAGGTCATGTGTCAAGTTCTTGCATGATACAGTGAAGTCCAGCATACCACTGCCATGTATATATGAGGTGACGATTAGTAACCAGATATCCAGAAGAAGATTTATAATTTGCTTAATTTATTTTCTTTTTACATTGCTCCATAACATTTTAAAATTGTTTGTGCCCACATTCATTAAAGGGAACTTATTGATACACTCATCAATTTGACTAAGACAGTTAAGAATAATTACCTGAAGAATTTGAGCTCGTCCTTTTATTTTAAATATCTAAGATTGCATTAGTTGTACAGTCTACTTCATTAGAACAGGAAGCTAAAGAGTTGCCCCAGAAAACCACCTCCAATTGCATACTTTTCTTTCTTTTTTTTTTTTTTGAGACATAGCCTCAAGCTGTCACCCTGGATAAAGCGCTGTGGCATCACAGCTCACAGCAACCTCCAATTCCTTGGCTCAAGTGAGTCTCCTGCCTCTGCCTCCCAAGTAGCTGGGACTACAGGCACCCGCCACAATGCCCGGCCATTTTTTGGTTGCAGCCATCATTGTTGTTTGGTGGGCCTGGGCTGGATTCGAACCCGCCAGCTCAGGTGTATGTGGCTGGCACCTTAGCCCGTTGAGCCACAGGCGCCGAGCCAATTGCATACTTTTCAAACTAGTTTTCCCAGGCTAATACTTTTTTGTGGCTTTAAGATTGAAACTGTTTTAAAAATGTCACTGCTAATTACATTGTGGTTAGTCTGTAGAAAAGGAATTGGTGACTATGAAAATGCAGTGTTTATACATCAAAATTTTACTTAGAAGTTAGAACTCCTGGAATATGCTTACAATCCTTGAAGATGGGACTATTGCTTTGGTGGTTTAAAAGTACAAAGTAAAAAGATTTTCAGGAAGACACTTTCTTCATTTTATTGTTTTTTGTTTCTGGTTTTGTTTTGTATTCTTAATTTTTGGTTAGTTGCCAAGTAGTGTTGATGAAGACACAGCTTTAAAAAGTACTCACAAAAGGCTTAGACCTATTTCTCAAGAAAAATTGCAGAGATTGTCTTTATTTTACTGTATTTCTGCATTTTAATCGCCAATCATTTAATTTATGATTTGTTCTAATCAATCCTAAAATCAGTACCCTATTTTGGGTACACCTTGAACAAACTAAACCTTGAGAATTATTTGCAAAAAATGCCTTAAATAAATACCAAAATTGGACGAAATGTGCTCAAGCTCTATGATTTTGAGGTTACAATCTCATTGATACTATTTACCAATAGCAAGACAAGAAACTAAATCTTGTGTGATTTATTGCTACCATATTTTGAATTGGTAAGTTCAAAAACTAAGTTGTATTAGAACCTAAAAGAATGAGATATGTGTAGTAGCTGTAGTTAATCTCAAAATAAGACTAATGGTAGCAAAATAAATTTATTTTATTGAGCAATGCTTTTAAAATTCTCATGGGAAATACAAATCATATAATGAATAACTCTTTTGAGGCACTACTGTCATTAAAGAATTGCAAAGATGGTGTCTCTGATCTTATAAAAGATATAATATGCTAAATAAAATACATTCTTATCTTCATGTATAAATTGGTCAAATTAGCCTGTCGTAATTACAGGCACCTCCCTAAATGTCTTTTTGCTTTGACCATTGTTTTTCTAGTATCACTCACTTTCATGAGAAGACTGGGACTTCTATTCCTTGTGATGAGTAGATTACTTTGCACTTACATCACTCCTTTCATCTGAACTTCTTTAAAGGTGGTTTAATTATCCCATTTTACAGAGGGATTATCAAACTCTGAAAGTTTCAGTGACTTGCCCAGGTTCACAGAGACTGTCAGTGACAATCAGATGAGGAAATCAAGAATGTCTGGAAATTAGTGGAGTTGTCCAAACACAAGACATTGGTATCATTTTCCATAAGCTTGAATTTCATGTACTACACATAATAGGGCAAGATGACCCTATAGATCATCTGCTTGATGATGCTTGATCAACTGCTGTGTATATGTAATCGGCTTTCATTCACAAGAATTATCTGGTTGTCAATGGAATGTTGTTGTTTACATCTGTCAAAACCACAGCTGTGACATTTGTGTGAAATAATTAATCTTGAATCAAGTGATCCAGGATCATTTAGATGGCAGAAAAGTAGAAGAATGTCCGTATTTTCTAGGACTGAAAAACCCCTCCACGTATGCTGGGAATTTTCTGTAATCTTCAGTTAACTAAAGTGGATTCACAACATAATTGGCAGCTGTTTTTCTTCTTTTAGGAGAATTTTCTATGTGCTCAAATTACCCCATATCAATTGACCTTTGGTGGCAGTTTTTTCTGGCCTTTAAGCTGAATTTTGGTGAAAAGACATAACCCTTGTTTAATTTATTATGAAATCTTTGAACATTAACTTTAAGGGGCAAAAAGTGATGATTAAGTGGGTAAACACTGTTACCAAATTCCTTATCAAAAGCTCATGCCAGTTTGTCTCATGGAAATTTCATGAAAATGATGTTTTTAAAGTAGGCGTTTATTAAAACTGAAAGAATATTAAAGTGGAAGACTTTCAAACCTTTTAAGAAAGGAATTGTTTATTCAGGCCCCTTCTTTTCTTTAAATTAAGAATTTCTTTTATATGTGCAAAGATAATAAATAATCTTATTTTCTAAATGGCTTTGATAGATGGCTATCTTATTATTATTATTTTTTTTGCAGTTTTTGGCAAGGCTGGGTTTGAATCCACCACCTCCGGCATATGGGGCCAGCACCCTACACCTTGAGCTGCAGGTGCCACCCTGATAGATGGCTACCACTGGAGTATATCAGCATGTTTCAGACATTTTCTTTTTTATATTCTATTTTTGGTATTCTATAAGGATTAACAAAACTTTTAAAATATAGTTGCTAAGAGTCTTCTCTGGCAGAAAGAATTATACTCCAATTTTCTCGTAAATATCTGAAGCTTATCCATCTATTCTACACCATCTAGTAATACTCAGAGGCACTCTTATCCATAGCTGTGACAGAATTGGGTTTCTAAGTTAGCAATAGGCAACTTTTGAGATAAATTTCTTTTCCTAGAGATAAAAATGCCTATGCTGTGAAGGAACATACATACTATGGAAGGAAACAAGTATATATAAACAGTAGAAGCGTAAGGAAGAATTACCCCAAACTATTGAGAGTGGCAAGGAAGGATTAAGGGTAAAAGTCGCCTTCCAAACTCACATACAATCTTTTTTTTTTTTTTTTTTTTTTAGGCAGAGCCTCAAGCTATCACCCTGGATAGAGTGCTGTGGCATCACAGCTCACAGCAGCCTCCAATTCCTGGCCTCAAGCGAGTCTCCTGCCTCTGCCTCCCAAGTAGCTGGGACTACAGGCACCTGCCACAACACCGGCTATTTTTTGGTTGCAGCCGTCATTGTGGTTTGGTGGGCTGGGCTGGATTTGAACCCGCCAGCTCAGGTGTACGTGGCTGGCACCTTAGCCGGTTGAGCCACAGGCGCCGAGCCTCACATACAATCTTTTGTCTTTATGTGCATATGCTTGGTCATTTTTATTTTGTTTTTATTTCAGATTCATATAAGGGTACAGACAATCAGGTTACATTGTTTGCATTTGTTAGATAAAGTCCAAGTTGTAGTTGTGCCCCTTCCCCAGAAGGTGTGCCATTGACCCTTATGGTGTGCCTGGTAGATGAGCGCTTACCAAACCTGCTACCCCATTTGAGTTTAATTGTGTTTTTCTCTTGTGAGGGTGTGTATTCGTTCATCTACTGGTTTCATATTAGTATTGAGTATACCGGATACTTGCTTTTCCATTCTTGTGGTATATTACTTAAGGAGAATATTCTCCAACTCCATCCAGGTTAATACAAAAGATGTAAAGTCTCCATTTTTTTAAAGGCTGAATAGTATTCCATATGGTACACTTATATGCCCATTTATTAATCCATTCATATGTTGATGGGCATTTGAGTTGATTCCACATCTTGGTTATTATAAATTGAGTTGCAATAAATATTCTAATATAAATATCCTTAGGGCAGAATATTTTTTTCTGGGTAGATGCCTGGTGATGGGATCACAGGATCAAATGAAAGGTCGTCTACTTTTAGTTCTTTGAAGATCCTCCATACTTCTTTCCAAAGAGGCCATACTAGTTTGCAATCCCACCAAGCAGTGTAAAAGTGTTCCCCTTTCTCCAAGCCCTCACCAGCATTGGCAACTTTGGGACTTTGTCCTGTGGACTGTTCTCACTGGGGTTAGGTGATATCAAGGTAGTTTTGATTTGCATTTCTCTAATCATAATGAGCATTTTTTCATGTTTGTGGACTATTCGTCTTTCTTTTTTGGAGAAATTCTGTTCATATGTCATGGCCAGTGATAAATTAGATTGTTTGGGTCATTTTTGGTGATTAATTTGAATTCTCTATAGATTATGATTATCAAGTTTTTGTCAGATTTGTAACAGGTGAATATCTTTTCCCATTCTGAAGGTTGTCTTTTTGTTTTAATTGCAATGTCCTTAACTGTGCAGGAGCTTTTTAATAATATATACTCTTTACATAATAAAATATGAATTTCCCTGAGGTTGTAGGAAAGGAAGTGAACACATTTTCTTGGACAAAGGCAAAGACTACATGCTTTTTCCAATTTGTAATTATTGTCTTTATTCATGACCAGGCTGCTAAAGATATCTGATCAACTCTTATTTTTATGATCTCCATGGTTTTTTCTCTTCCTTTCATAATTTTGCAGAAACACAATAATATTCCCAAACCACCAAATTGTTAGTTATATGAGGCCACATTGAGTTTATGATGGGGAACTCAGATTACACTGGAACTTGGTGTCTCCTGGCCAAATGTTGAGTTTCTACTTGGATTCAGCCGGAAACCAGAAACTGTGGGAGAATAAGTGTCTTACAGAGCTTTTGCTCCCAAATCCTAAATTTGTCACCTGTAATCCACTATAAGGCATGCCCAGGGTTCAAGACAGTATTGCTATCTGCCACAGGTATTTAATCCATTTTCAGATCTCTTAGATAATATGAGAGATTAACAAGCATGTACAAAAGCCCAGGCCACCACTTGCCTGGAGAATATTATTACTTTTAGCATGAAATGTCTTTGTTCTAATGGGAATACTTTATAATGACAGAGATGGGTCCCCTTTTGCGGTGGTCTTGGCAGACTGTCAGTCTTACCTCCTCGCCCCCGACCCCAGCTTCTTGCCTATGTTCTACCCCTTGAGAGCTCAAATGCCTTTCTTCACCCCCAAAAGACAACCCCAAGACCGGTGCTTGGGTGGCAAGATAATACGAGGCACTACAATTGCTATCTCAGACAAATTCGTTTGTCTGGTTTGGTTTTATATTTTCTGGAAGGCTGTCGCATCAAATGGCATACATTTGGAAATCCTTAAAGCCAAGGACAGGGAATTGGAGTGTCGGGATGAGGAAGCGGAGAGAAGTAGGGAGCGAGATGAGCCTGTCTGGGGCTGCGTGTTCCTGCGTCTGCGTCTCTGCCCCTCATTCTCTGTTCATTCCCTTTTTGGTAACTTGGCTTCCTCCCGTTTTTACTGTCTCAGTTCTCTCTCCTTCACCTTTGTTTTCATCTCCAGCTTTCACTCCACCTGACCTTTCAGCTCCAGAGCTCACAGCTGTGGAGGACTGGACACCAAGCTTGCAAAGGACGGTTACTGATTCTTATCACATTAAAAGGAAACGCTGAGAATAGGACAGTCTCCTGGCAAGCCTAGAGACGTTTCCTGACTTAGGGACAATCCCCCAAGTAACTCAGTATTCCGGAATGAGATAAGGTCGGCCACTCACCAGTAAGCCTGTGTTAAACATTGATGCTTAGTAGTTCTTCATGGGGGTTGTGGGGAAAGAGCACGTGAGGAGAGCACGTGGCAATCCTTACACGGGCAGCCCTTGTATGTAATTACCTTAACTCTCTGCACCTGTTTATGTCAATGACCTTGACTCTCCACACCTTTTGTGTATAACCTTAATAAACAGCCGTTGCACAGGGGGCTCGGGGCTACCCTGTAACTAAGGTTAGCCCGCCTCCCGCAAGCTTGTGCTTCAAATCTGTGTCATGCCTGGTTTCTTCCTGCGGTGACCAAGACCAGGCCATAGGGGTCCCGACAACAGCCACAGCCCGAGCGCAGTTGGGACCTACGCCTGCACATCCATTTTTCTCTGGAGAGGACTCTGATTGGGCTGACTTCCAAACGAGAAACTTCCTTGCCACTGAAAGAATTCGAGCAGAGACAGGTCGGTCATCAGTCAATGGAGTAGAGAGAGTTCTAGTTTGGGCATGGAAGATGAACCAGATGACCCCTAATTCCTTTCTGTTTTAGGATTTAAGGAATATGTCTTTGCTTAAAATAGTCTCCCTAAAAAAATTCTTCCAAAATAAACATCTACATCGTTACTCTTTCTTCAATCTCTGTCAGAAGATTTGCTACTGTCATCACTGAAAAATGATGTAGGACATTCCAGTAACTTCAGTTCCTCAAAATGCCAGATGTTATGTTATTAATCACACATATATACACACACACATAGAGAATATATGTTTTTATGTATGTGTAATGTGAGATATGCATGTTCTATGGTACTGGATAAATTCTTTCAAAGAATGAACTTTTTAGCATGCATTATTTTTGTTATAAATTAGTTAAATCCTACCTGTAGTTCACAAATAACAATCTAGGCAGGCAGTTCAGTCCTTAGTCTTTGTGTAGGTGTTGTAAACTTGGGCGGGGTGTTTAATACGTGTGGGTAACATTGCTAAGGAAACCATTCCCTGGATATCCATGTGTGTTTGGGAAGCTTTGTTTTGCTTCTGTGTCTGACTTTAAGAATGTTTGTAAGTAAGATGGGATTAACATGAAATAGTACTTAAAAAAAAAACAAAGAAAACAAAACCTAAAACTACTTTCATTTTCAATTAAATCCCCTTTATAATATAGATCAGTGTGAAAGTTTAAGCAAAAATTAAACGAGGCTGGTTCTGCACATCCAGCCTTTGTTTCTTCACCCACAATCAGCACAAATTGATTGGATTTGATCTGTTTTGTTTTGGGGGAAAGCATTCCAACTATTCTCACTCCACGCTGTCTCCAGGGGTAAAGAGGTGATGTGAAGCAGTATACAGTTTTCTCTGGGGAAAAATCCAACACCTTCTTCTGAGTCTCTCTTTCTCTCTTTCTAATTCAACACTTGGAAAACTGCATCTATAAAGCAATAAAATGTCTCTACAAAAAACTATTATGCCTCTTTTTCTTCCTTTTTTTTCATTGAAGGCTATTGCACAAACAATAAAATGCAATGACTTTAGAGGTTCAGGTTCAGGTTGATACATTGAGACAACTGTATATTTCTATGAAGCTGACTCATCAGACAAGATAGAGAACATTTCCTGCACTGCAGAAAGTTCCCTAGTTCCATCCCAGGCAGTTCACTCCTATTACCCCTCCAAGGCGATTCTTTTCATTGTAGATTCCTTATGTTGTAGATTAGTTTTGCCTGTTCCTGACTTCATATAAATTTGATCATTCAGCATGTATTCTTTTCTTTTCTTTTTTTTTTTTTCAGAGTAGGAGTCTTGCTATATTACCCAGACTGCACTTGACCTCTTGGGCTTAAGTGAACCTCTTATCTCAGTCTTCCAAGTAGCTGGGACTACAGATGTCCCGCAGCCCCAGCTCAAGCATGTATTCATCTGTCTGTTTCTTCTTTCAACATATTTTTGAGATTCGACCATGTTGTTGCATGGATCAACAGTTCACTGTCTTATATCGTCCACTTTGTAGCACTTTTCCCAATTTTTATCCATTCTCTTGCAGATAGACACATCTTTCTAGTTACTGATTATTCTGAATGAGGCCACATAGACATTCTTGTATAAGTCCTTTGTTGAACTTATTATTTCATTTCTTTTGGGCATAAACCTGTAAGTAACATTGCTAGTTTATAGATCAGGTGTATACTTAATTTTGTAAGACTCTGTCTAACAGTTCTTCCAAGGGATTTTACCATTCTTCACTTCCACTGACAAAGCTTTCTGTTCCTTTTAGTTTTTTTCTGATCTTTCCTCTGGCATCAATTTTTGTTAGTCTTTAAATTTATAGTTCCTCTTCGGACATTTTGTTTCTCATTTTCTTTGGTTTTCAGAATTTTAATAGGTGGTGCCTAAATAATGATTTTTTAAAAACTTATCTTGCCTGATGTTTGCTTTGCTTTTTTGGATCCTGGGATTGATGTCTTTAATCAATTTTGGAAATTCCTCAAGCATCTGTCTCTCAGTCAAATATTTTCTCTGCCCCACTGTCTCTCTTCTTTTCATCTTATGCTCTAATTTTTCATGTTCGACTATTTAATATTTTATATTGTTCCACAGATTGTGTACACTTCATTCTAATTTTTTTTCGTTGCATTCCAGTTTAGACAATTTATGTTGAGTAATATTCAAGCTCATTGATTATTTCCACTTCTGTTTTGCCTTATGTTAAGCATACTATGGTATGCCTTGTTTATTTCTGCTACTATCTTTTATATTTCTTCTGTTTTGGGGGGTCCTTCTCTTTGTTCAAATTCCCACCTCCTCGTACATGTTGTCTACTTCCCCCCAAAGTTCTTTAACACATTTAAATGCAAGACCACAGGATTTAAAAATCCTTCCCTCAACAATTCCACCATCTATAACATTTCTGGGTCTGTTTCTCCTCTCTTCTCTCTGAACTATAGGTGACATTTTCTTGGTACTTTTTACGTCTCATAATTTTTAATTGTATGAAACCGTAGAAATGGAAGTAAACATTTTCCATAAAAAAAGGCATGTCCCCCCTCCCCCCCCCGTGAGGCTATTGGAATGTGCAGTGATTATCATTAATCATATGGTTGAGGTGGATTTGGACTTAGCTGCGGTTTTAGGTAGGGGCAAATCGCAATGGCTGCAAATGTTTGAGGGATTCCAGACATCTTATGCCTCCATGTTCCTACCAGCTCTTCCCATTGGGGTGACCTCTCAGTCCTCTACAGCCTACCTACTTGTTTTGTGGGTCACTGGTGAGTAACTGTGTTCACCTCTGTTCCATGTTCAGCTTTCTGTACTGAAGACTTCTGTGTTATCCTGGGTCAAAGCTTGGAGTGTCTTAAATAATTTTGATTTTTTTTTTGCTCTTCTGCCCTTTCTTGGATTTTTTTTTGCTGTCAGGGGCTTCACTTACAAAGCCTCTGCGTGTACCTCAGAGAGATTGTCTTCAGCTTCCCTGATCCAGCTTTGCCAATGACTTACACCAGGGGAAAGCCCTGTAAACCTCAGGGGGAAATCTCTTTTGGAATGCCTGCCCTGCCCCAGCCTTGGGCGGATGACATCTGTGCACCTGGCGAAGTGTCACGGGCAAGCGTTGGCAAGGGGATACAGACTCAGTCCGAGTCTTCTGGTGATTCTAATGCCAACCCACATGTGGTCACTCTGAGTCTGTCCAAGTCTGCCCGCTTCATCCTTTCTGCTTCTGCCATTTCAGCAGCTGCTGTCAGTTCTCTTTCAAAAATTCATTGCATTCTGAAATTTAGTGTATTTTTGTTTAATTCCCTTGCTGGTTTAAGTTCTATGATTTTGTAGCTTAACTAGTCATTGTTCAGGTGGGAAAAAAGAAAACATACATTGCAACTTACTACACTCTAACCTAAACTGGAAATTCTCTCTTCATCCCCTTTTAATGGAATTTAACAAAGACTAGTTTTTTAAGATTGTACATGACCATGATATTTAGCATGTAATTTTCGTTCTCCTCTTTATTCTCTAGCTGTGGATATTAAGAGAGATTTAAAGCTAAAATTCCATGCCGTTAGGTGATGGGATGCCATCTGCGATTTGTGTACATCTGCTGGTGAATGTTCAGCATGTGAAAGTGTGTTTCTCTATGGTGGCCCAAAGCAAAAAACTCTCAGGAAACAACAAGTGCACTTAATGAGCTTGGAGCAATTTCCAAGGAAACAAAATAAGCTGTGAGCATAGCGTTCTTATCCCCAGTGATTCTTGTGCATTGTCAGATTTTGTTACTCATGGCCTGATCCGTGGCATAAAGAAGTATGCTGGTCTTGCTTGAATAACAGCAACTGCTTTCCTGTAAACTGTCTCACTAGTAAAATAAGATGTCACGACAACTCCAGAGTGGCCCTCTAGGAGGACTCTCTTCTCTATGTGAAGCCAGAGAAACTGAAAGCCTTATGGTTCCAGGTGTGTGCAAATAATAGCACCCGAAATCCGTAATTTTCAAACATAAACAGAAAAGACGGCGAGGCACTGATATTAAAGTTTGAGAAGTTACAGAGAGAAGGGTTGGGTCTCAGATGAGCCCCGTGCCAGCGTGCAGGAATTTAAGGGAGCAGCACTTAACCAGGTTGACGAGGGAAACTGAAGCGTTCTGCAAGTTCAGATCAGTGTGTGAAACTTGGGCAATTTCTCAAACCCACTGAAGATGATCTATGTTTGAAGAAAAGGAATTACAATTTCTAACAGCAAATGGCTTGAATTAGTGAGCAAAGGAGCCGCCTATAGAGCTCATGGTAATAAGAAATGGTCCAGGCCAGAGAATATGCTCGAATCAGATGAGATGCTTCCAGACCTTTAACTATAGCAGTGCTAGCAAGGCCTCTGTAATGCTTAACACATAAAACAAATTGTAACAATATTCTGGAGATTACCATACAAGTAATAGTGCTATATAAAAACTCATAAAAATGTAATGTATGGCTACAATAACCATATTCAAACAACTAGTTTTCCCTTAAATAACCATATAGCCCATGCTTGGAGAATATTGTGCTATTTAGTGATTAAGCTCAAGAAGCAATGTCTTTTAACCATCTGAGGCTGGAAGAGAGGAACAAACAAAAGGCCAATTTCTTCTTTTATCCTGGGTATAGGTGATGATACCCTTAACTGGGGGAGTGCAAGGCGTGGGGGTGGCAGGATGGAGGAACACACTTTTCATCAATAAACCTTTTTCCTAAAGATAAGAAAGAGCAATTCTTTTGACGAAGGCTATAAACAAAAGTATGCACGCCCACACCCACACGCGTGCATGCACACACACATGCTTGCACGCGTGTGCTCACACCTCCCCTCGCAGAGCCATTTTAAACATAGAAGCAAAGAGACTATATTTTATTTTTAAGCAAGTATACAGTGAAGAACTTTCTAAATCTATATAATTGACGGAGTTTTTAATATGATTCTTTCTTCACCCTATTTTGATTCACTATTAACATAGAAAATTTGAACTTTAAGATAATGCTATTTCTGTATTTTCTGGCAGAGAAAGTAAACAGAAGTAAATAGGTTCAGTGGTCATTAGCAAGCACAGCTTACAGATAGTGCATAATAATTGCAGCACTTTGCATTTGTAAATGTTGGAGTTTTGAGGGAAGCCATTAATAATGTACCATCCCCTCACCCCACATGTGGAACTTGAGTAGTAAATATAAAAGTCCAGGAGACGGAAGGTAAATTGAGAGTGTTGTTGTTGATAAAGCTGAAGTGAGGACAAGGAATACATAAGTGGCCACAAAAGGCTTTGTTAATACTTAACCTTCTAGTTGGACCAACTTCCTTCGGGGTGGCCGCAGGGCTCTGCTCTCTGAGATCTGCCCCCATAAGCTGACATCATGGAGTAGCAGAAATTATGTGCACCTGTTAAGTGGCTGCTTTTGAGAAAGACAAGAAGTAATTCCTCCTTCCTGGGTGCTGGCGAGAGAGCAGGAAAGAAACCAAGATTGCTATTCTAGCAGGAGTCTGTTCTCATACAAATGTGAAGGATGCGATGAACACGGGCCATTCCATACTCATTTAATACAACCTTATAAACAAGAAAATTTAACTCTAAATTCTACAGGAAGAAACTGAGGCCAAAAGACAAATAATTTGCCCAGATTAAAAAAGCTAGTATAACAAAGACGTTAGGAGGCACCCATAGCTCAGTGAGTAGGGCGCTGGCCACATACGCTGAGGCTGGCAGGTTCGAACCCAGCCCTGGCCTGCTAAATAACAATGGCAACAACAACAACAAAAATACCTGGGAGTTGTGGCAGGAGCCTGTAGTCTCAGTTACTTGGGAGGATGAAGCAAGAGAATCGCTTGAACCCAAGAGTTTGAGGTTGCTGTGAGCTGTGACACCACAGCACTCTACTGAGGGCGACATACTGAGACTCTGTCTCAAAAAACATAAGTAAATAAAAATAAGAATAAAGAAAGAAGTTAGATCTGACTTGAAGTGTTCTTATTCTGCATCAGTGTTTCTCAACCTTTTTATCTCACGGCACTCTTGAACCTGTAGTTAGAATTCTACTCCACTTAAATTATGTGGGTTCCCCATCTTCCAAAAAGAGTAAGAAAACAGAATAGACTTACTGTGCTTTGAACTTCTTCTGAAAATAATTTAATTAAGGATCTTTACAAATTTTCTTGGTATACCTAAGATCCTTTTACAGCGCAGTGGCTGAAAATTGCTGTTCTCTACTCTCAAACCAGAAGAGTTTCCAACTTGTTCTCTGGGAGACCAGTGCATCTTGATGGCTCTTGCTTTAGTTTCCAAAATATTCTTAATTATCAATTTTTAAAGAGTCATTTCATTTCCACCTTAATAACATATCTTTTGCTTTCGTGGGTGGCTCTTCCATGTCCTGTGTCAAACTGAGATGGAATATGGAAGTCACAGATGGGGACAATTCGCCTGATGACAGTGAACAGGGATCTTTGCCCATTTTGATGATTTCTTCTAGAAAGATCATGGTATGACAGAGGAGAAACCAGGCCTTCTTTTCAGCTGCCAATGCTGTTCCTGTGGCTCAGGCCAGCTACAGTTAAACAAGTGGCACTGAACTCAGAAGGCTTCTCAACGCAGGGTCCTGGCGTCTGTGTAATCAATCGGGCAAGAAAACAGAGCACGTCCACTTGCGAGCAGTCTTTCAAAAGAGAAAAAGGGAAGAGTGTGAGCTCCGCTCATCTACTTTATTCCTTTATCCATCTTTACCAGTGAAGTAAATGCCATCTCTCCTCCCTTGGGACAAATGAATACAGTAAGCAGGAGAAGCCAGGAGTTTTACATTAGGTGATTTCTTCAACAAAAGAGAAATAAGTTTGTGTAACAAAGCATAGCTCTAACCACACGATGTTCCTACATAAAGTTCTGTTTGTTCACAAGTTTGAAGCCATTATCCTCTGTAATCCAAATTTCTCCTGGTCTAATTTTCCAGATTTGTAGCCTCAGGATCCGTTTGTAAACTCAAGACAGTGGAGTCCACTGGTCAGTAAATCCTGCCTGTGGTTCCTTTGTGACCGTTCTCACTAGCTAATGTTATTGTGGACCTAACCCGTGCTTGGCGCTATTTAAAGGAGATGGGATGCATCAGTGAACAAAATGTACAAAAATCCTGGTCATTGTAGCTTTTATATTCTAGTTAAAGAGGGATAATAAACTATATATCGGAAAAAGTGTTTTAGAAAAGGATATCTGCTATAAAAGTAGGACAGGGTAACAAAACCCCAAATACCAGAAATACTCAGGAGAAGAGAGGACATTGTTAAAGGAATGGCCAAGGGAAGGATCATTGAAAACTTGGCATGTGTATTAGTTTTCTAGGCCATCTGTAACAAATGACCTCAAACCAGGTGGCTTACAACTACAGAAGTTTGTCGTTTCACAGTTCCGGAGGCCAGAAGTCTGAAATCGAGGTCTTGACAAGACCACCTTCCCTCTGCAGTCTCTCAGGGAGAAAGCTTCCTTGCCTCTCATAATTTCTGCTGGCTCCAAGAGTTCCTTGTCGTGTGACTTTATCACTCCACTATCTGCTCCTTCTTTACATTCCTTCTTTCTGTTTGTGTCTCTTTTTCTGTGTGTCTCTTACAAGGATACTTGTCACCAGGTTTCGGACATACCCACAGGATGCAGGATGCTTTTGTCTTAAAATCCTTAACTTAAATACATCTACAAAGGACCTTTTCCCAAATAACCACACATTCACAGGGTGTAGGGCCAAGATAGGGACACATTTCTAGTGCAGGGGGCACATTCCACCCTCTGTAAGATCTGGGAACAGGCTTGGAACAGGTGCAAGAGTTAGCTTGTGGTTATTTGAGAAAAGAATGATCCAGGTGGGGGGATAGCCAGGGTAGAATCTTTAAGGTGGGCGTGTTCCTGGGCGTGTTCCTGAAGCAGCCAGTGAGATGGGAGAAAGCCAAGGCTGCAGCGTCCTGGAAGTTAAATGAAGAAAAAGTAATATGGCAGCTGTGTCCACTAACACCGATGAGCCGGGTCAGGTGATCAACCTGAAGGTCATGTGTGACTTTGATAAAATCAGTTTTCCTAACTGGAGGGAGTTCCAAAATCCCATTCACTTTACAAAGCAAAACCCACCGACCCATCTATCAAACCTTCCCTAACTTTCCCTAACTTTCTACATCAAACCTTCCCTAACTTTCTCCATCATAGCGGGGAATTTAAATATTTTAGCATTTATCTTTCACGTTTGTATTGGAGTTGTCTGTGACCTTATTTTGCTTCCCATACTGGACTGGAAACTTGTTACAGACACAGCTTGTTTTGGATTCACCTCTGTGCCACCACAGGACATCATATGGTGCCATGGACAGACTCAGCCCTTCAGTAAATGTTCTCTGAGTACACAGAACCCTAAATAAGGTTGTATTGCCAGCATTTCTATCAGATACAGAGTTCTGTCCTCTTTAGGAGTAAATAATCATTAAGCTAAAGCAAACTATTCTTCCTTTTCTGATTTTCTTACCGTAGAACTTTCTTGGGAACTCTGCTGCAACATTAGACTTAACATCCTTAGGGAAATATGTAAGAAGCCATACAAGACATACAATTGGACATGCAAGGAAAGAAAAGAGAACAGTTTTTTGCTTTTCTTCCCCCCACCCCATGAGTTTTGTCTTATTCCCAATCCACACTTCCCATTTTTAGTGGGAGAGAGGAATGATGGCACCTTGCTCGGCACATCCAGGGTCCCAAAAGAATACCATTACAATGCTCTTACTCATGTTGTGTCTAAGTATGACAAGAAACATTCACTTCCAGTGCAGTTGTTTGTAGTGTCATTGTGGCAGGCAGAGGGTGATGGCCATGAAGTAACCGGAGGTGCTCCACGTGGAATAGGTTCTGAATCTGTAACCACACCATCGCTGCCTGCCAAGCCACCATAGTAAGACCATTTTTGGCAGATTTCATGACATTGATGTCTAAAATGCCCTCAAGGAGAGAGAGAGAAAGCTGGTATTTTTCCAGTGATACTTAGTATTAAATCGTAAAATATAAATTATTCTCAACCCTGTATCCTCAATCATTTTCAATAGCGTGTAACTAAATCCTGCTTACTGTGTTACCTGTCCCAGCCTATTAGAATAGGAACCTTTGTTGATAGAGGTAGTTCTTTTTTCCCTTTGCCCATGTTTAATCTATATCTCAGAGGTGACTTGAAAGATAATGTATGTACAGACAAATTGGCAGGCACCTGTTCTCCTGTGTTGATGTTAGCTGATACTTACACAGACAAAGCCACCTCTACCTTGCATTGAGCTGGCAAATAAGTGTTCCTTTACACTTTATTTACATCGTGTACTGGATTTTTTGCTGTTACCTTTCATTCCTGCTCCCACACCTGATATCTCCTCTGCTCTGTGGAGGTGAAGCTAGAGCCTCACTTCTAATCTCCTTCCTGAATGGTCCTGAGTTCAGTTCTGACCAGGAGAAGCCAACAGAGGGGGTGTCGCTGGTTCTTGGAAGATTGTCTCTGCCATATGTGGTGGCCCTACAGGCTTTTCTGGCCACACATGGCAGATTCTGAGACTCCACATTCTTGTTCCTTCCGAGGTTGTGGCAGCTTCTTAAACTTCTCCATGCACTCAGGATTCCCCCACTGCGGAGCCTCCGGCTGAAGTTTTGACCGGCTGTGTCCTCCACCTGCGGCCTTCTAAATCAGGGGTCCTCAAACTATGGCCTGCAGGCCACATGCTTCGGTACGAATTGTATTTGTTCCCATTTTGTTTTTTACTTCAAAATAAGATATGTGCAGTGTGCATAGGAGTTTGTTCATAGTTTTTTTTTTAAACTATAGTCTGGCCCTCCAACGGTCTGAGGGACAGTGAATTGGCCCCCTGTTTAAAAAGTTTGAGGATGCCTGTTCTAGATCTTCCCACTTCAGCAGCTCCTCCGTTCAGGATCTTCCCAACTCCTTCCTCTCCGTGCTGCCTCAGTCTCTCTCTGTGTGTTTCTCTGTCCCTCGCCATTTCTGACTGAAATAGGAACTGATACACCCATTCCATAAGCATTGTCTTTGTAGCTGGGAGGCACTCTCTCCTGGGCTATGCTCTAGGGCTGCAGAGCAACAGACAGGGTCCTGCCCTCAGAAAGCTGAAATTCCACTAAGTGAGACTGCTAACGAGGAGGGCCCCGCTGAGGGAGGGCAGGGGCGAAGCTATCCACTAAGTGAGACTGCTAAGGAGGAGGGCCCAGCTGAGGGAGGGCAGGGGCGAAGCTGTCCACTAAGTGAGACTGCTAACGAGGAGGGCCCCACTGAGGGAGGGCACACGGGAAGCTCCCCTGGTGCAGTCTGGGGAGGTCAGGCAATACCCCTAAGAAGAGGCGAAAATAGATGCTAAAACCTCGTTGCTACCTATTACTCACTCTCATCGCAGAAACTTGTTCAAATTTTCAGAATCAAAATATTCAGAGTGATCTCTCCAAATACAATTTGCTTTGTCTGATTTAAATGTGAACGCATTTGCCAGCACCAGCATTTTCTTTCAAATCATTCTGACCACAGGAAAACCTGGGCATTTAGTTTTTATCTTTGCATGCACAGGGTTTTGGAGAATTGCTACACCGAATACCCAAGCACTTGTCTTTGCTCTGTTTAAAACAATTCGACTTCCAACTAAGGAATCCCGAAACAGGGCAGCTTCAGAGTTGGCTCAGTGACTGAGCACTTCCGCTCAGGAGTGTAGCATCAGCATAAAGACGTGCTGCCCCCAGAACTCTGCCTTGTCAGCTCATTTATAAAGATCATAAATAACAATGGCCGCAGGATTGATCCCCAAGGAACCCCCATAATGACATCCATTAAATCTGACATGACACTGTTTAATAACACAAGTGGTATGTGCCCTCTTAAGTAGCTAGCATGCCAATTAATTAAAGATGATGTCATATCTAGTCCGTTCCATTTATCCGGCAACGAAATATGTGCTACCAATTAGGAAATACAACAGTGTTTGAAGCCAGTGCTGGGTTATGTATCTAGGAGAAGATCTCTGGGCTTGAGCTGTAACCCTGTGATGACTGTGTGTACACCCTCTCCTTCCCTGAGCTGCCACTAAGTTGACGTTTTATTCTACTCTGAAAAGAGGAGCATGATTTTAACTTGGAAAGGACCCTTAGGCACTGTGACCTAAACCTTTCAGCAAAGGCATACTTAGAAATAATTGCAGTAGATAGAGCTTTGAAGTCATCATCTTGCATACTCACTTAACTAGTTAATAGGACTATCTAGAGCATTGGGACTTCAGAGGACGCCATTTCCACATCTTTATACCATCGAGTGAAATCTAAAACACTGTCCAATGCCAGCTTTCCCTGCCAATTTATTTTCAGGTCAAGAGCTGTAAGTAATTGCTGGTAAAATGAATAAGACAAGAAACAATGGAAATGACGTTGGCAGTAGCCAGCATGGGGGGAAAGGGAGGCAGAAAGAGAAAATAACTTTTCTCTTATATTCATAAACAGGGAGGCGGACAGTAAGAAGAAAGGTCCTCTTATCTTAGAAGCTGTGGGAAAGGAAGAGAGGAAGGGAGAAGCATGGCTGGCATCTCCAGCCACCCAAGATAATGATGCTGATAATGCTACATGATTGTACTTAATGATGTTGAATCAATTTATGATGAGGATGATGACTGGAATCATGTAATGTCCTTTTATCAGGAGGAGGATAGACAAATAAAGAAATGGGAAAGGAAAATAGAAAAGAAAGGCAAAGAAAGAAGGAGAAACAAGGCAAGTCCGGGAGGAAAGAGATGAATTCACTTGGGAGGTTCATTGCCGATACTAGTTGACTTAGCAAATTTTTTTTTATCATGTTAGTGTGGGCAATTATTTTTCAAACATGTGTGATGCCTTTGATAAAGAAGACTTATTTTTCTTTGCTGGAAATAATGATATTTCATTGCACCTATTATGAGAAAAAAAAAAGAATGTCTTTATCCATTTGTTTTGCCTTGGCTAAGAGGCCACAGGTAGGGTCAGGCTAGGGAGTAAAAAAGCTCTGGCATAAACATGGTCAAAATGTTCTCTCTCTTGCAGAAAAGGCTAACTGAACAAATGATTTTTGCCCTGTGGGTCAATTCAAGCTTGGTCTGAGTAAATCCCTTTTCTAATATCAGAAACTCTTCTATCCTTCCTTAGAAGCATCTGCGGCGGCCTTTTACTGGAGGGAGAGGCTCAGTTGAGTGCTTGACATTTGGAAGCTGCTTATGTCCTCAAAACTTCAGCCTTTACAAACAGAAAAGTCATAAGTTTTCTATAATTACTATCTGGGGCAAGTGTGAATTGGCTATAGATTGCAGAACTGCTTCTGCTGGATTTGGTTGATATTCCAAGGGTCTAAAAAAATAACATGGAGGACACTTGCATGAAAGCACTCTCTCTATTAGGATTTCAAAAGGTTTGAAACCTTAATTGTATAATCAGGGGCCTCGCCCACAATTAAGAACATTCCTAATTATCAAAATATGCTAGAACATTAAGGATGGCTATCTTTATATCACTTAAAAGGAAACTGAGGTAAGGAGATGGAAAGATTGATGTGAGATGTCTCAGCAAACTGCTCTGGGATTCAGGCCCCTGGGGACTGCTTGCCATAAATCAGGACTTACAGGAAACCTAAAAGTCCATAATATGATTACTCATTTTAGATCACTGCTATTAAAAATCTGATCGGTAGACCAGAAGCGTCTGCATGACTAGGGAGGTTGCTAGAAATGTGAACTCTTGAGTTTTACCCCAGTCTAAGTGATTCAGAAGCCCTGGGGCACAAGGCCAAGATCTGTACCTCATTCAACAAGCTCACCCTTGAGGTGCCTCTGTTGCTCACGAAATTTGAGAGGCAGGCTCCATACTTATTTGTACATACTATTTACTTGCTTCCCCCTCTCTCTCTCTCTCTCTCTTTTTTTTTTTTTTTTTTTGAGATAGAGTCTTACTATGTCACCCTGGGTAGAATGCCATGGCATCACAGCTCACAGTAACCTCAAATATTTGGGCTTACGTGATTTTCTTGCCTCAGCCTACTAAGCAGCTGGGACTATAGGTGCCCACCACAACGCCCAGCTATTTTTTTATTGTTGTTTGGCAGGCCTGGTCTGGGTTCAAACCTGCTGGTACCCTAGCTTGTACCCTACATCCCTCTTTCTTACTATATTTTTCCTTTTTGGATTGCAAATTTTATAAAAATAAATAAATAAATATATATATATATGTCTTACTCAGTTGCCCTCTATAGAGTGCTTGGCATCATAGCTCACAGCAACCTCAAACTCTTGGTCTCAAGTGATCCTCTTCTCTCAGCCTCTTGAGTAGCTAAAACTACTGGCACCCACCACAACACCTGGCTAGTTTTTATATTTTTAGTAGAGATGAGGTCTCACTCTTGATCAGGGTGGTCTCTAACTCCTCAGCTCAAGCAATCCTCCCACTTCGGCCTCCCAGAGTACTAGGATTACAGGTGTGGGTCAAGACACCCCAACAGGGTTGCAAATTTCAGTAATATTCTCTAATCACTCACATTGCAGATTTTACTGGTGTCTGAATAGTCAGCTGGTGTTTGAAAATTTCATGGAAACATCTTCCATCTTCATTCTTTAGCCCCTGTTTCTAAGGGTTTTTAGCTTTATTTGTTTGCTTGTTTATTGTGAGAGTTAATTTTATGTGTTAACTTAGCTGGGTCAGAGGAAGTCCAGATATTTGGAGAACTCTGACTAATGTAATTGACATTTACTTATGTATTTATTTCTTGTTAATTCTTTCCCGCCCAGAACTTGACATTCATTTGTTAATTATTCTGAGTCCTTCTGTAGCTTCAGAGGTGAGTTCAGTCTCACTTTTCTCACTGGAGATTCCTAACAAGGAGCTGCCTCTAAAGATTTAACAAACTTCTGTCTGCCAGTGTCTTTATTGTTAATTCTCCTCCTACTCTTTTCTCCTTGATTTAGAAGACCAGGATGAGATCTGCCCAGTGACAGCTTCGTTTTCTTTTTCAGCCTGCTCAAGTGCAATGTCCAACAAGTAACCATGTGCCCCTGAAGCAGCCCTGTCCCCATCAGGGCTGTAATAATCTACCTTCTTGCTGCTTCTGCAACATTAAATATACCTTTCTTACAAAACCTCAGTAGCATTTCCTTCTTTTTTTCTTTACCACTCTTGACAGGCTAGTGCCTTTCAAATATTGTTTAATCGTTCTTTCTACCGTCCTTTCCGAACCGATCTGATGCCCTCAGTGGCTGGCAAAAGAAATGAAAAGATCACCGGAGGCTTTGGTGGTGGGTGACCATCCAGCGGGAGGCCTACGACCTTTCTTTGCCATTGGCACAGTCGCTGTGCCGCAGTAAGTCCCTCTTTAGAGATTTTCTTTAGTAGGTTTTCAAAGATTCACTCAGTAGACTGAAATTGTCCCTGCTCAATAGAGATTGATTGTGAACACTGATTCTGAGAGGCTAATACAGGAGAGAGACCCCCCTGCTGGGGAAGGGGTGTCCTGCTGCGGGACGCTTGTTGGCTGCTATGATATCTGATCGTTTTCCTTCTCTTTTCTGATTTCACAGAGGCAAATCCCGGCACTTGTAAAGCTGCTTTTAAATGTCTCTGTCCATGGGACATTTCTCAGCTATTTCACTTTTTCTAGTTTTACATGTCTCTGGATTAACATTTCTCTCTCTTAATTTCTATTCATTTTTCATATAGCCTCTATTCTTTTCCCTCTATCTCTGATTTGCAATACGAAAAATATCAAATGGTAAATATTTATATTCTCTTTCTTTTGTACTCTACATTGGCCATAGAGGAAGATTCAGTGTTTTGCTGAGCAGATGGATGAGAATTCATGTAGGAAATTTAAGTGTCTGCTGAATTATCGTGCAGGAAAAAGAGATGGGGGGAGGATAGAAAAACCTGGAGGCAGCCCAAGGAAACAAGGGCCAGAGAGGAGGTGAGGCTGAAGGGGCCCAGAAGGAGTGGGCTGGGTGCCGGGAGGTGCGGAGGAGGGGACGTGTTGAGAGACGGGTCTGGTGGAAGAGTGGGAAGGGACATGCACAAACAGAGATAAACTGAGGAAAATACGAAATAGCCAGGGGTAAACGATAAAATGAATGTTCTTTACTCCATTCTATGACAGTGATTTTCAACCAATGTGCCATGAGAGGATCTTATGAGTGATGCAAAAAGTTTTAAAGACCATGTATTAAATTACTTTATTATATTATTTTTTAAATAAGTACGTTATTTTATTTTATTGTTTTTTTATTTTTTTGCGGTTTGTGGCCAAGGCTGGCTTTGAACCCGCCACCTCCGGCATACTGGGCCTGTGCCCTACTCCTTTGATCCACAGGCGCTGCCCCTGATCAAATTATTTTAAGAAGAAGTTCAAAGCACAGTAAGTATATCCTTTTCTTTTTTAATCTTTTTTTAGATCAACTTAATTTAAGTGTGCCATGGGAGTTTAACTGTAGGTTCAAGTGTGCTGTGAGATAAAAAAGTTTGGAAAACAGTTCTAAGACAATGCCATTAGAAATTTTTACTTGCCATTTTGTGTTTTGGAGAAAGGTAAATCCATTTCTTAAGGAGAATATTGAGATTTTCATCAGTTATGTTTAAGTTTAAAATTTCTCTTTCCCTGTGTGTGTGGGGAATCCCATATAATTGAAAACAATTGGATGAAGGATAAACATTTCATTCTAGATGAGGTATTCACAGTTCATTCTTTGTGTTTTTATCTTCCTGAAGTCTTTCCCAGGAAGTTGCTATTCCCAGGATATGCATGAATTAATAGATAGATAAATCTGTTATATATACACTCATAAAAAATCTAATATCACAGGCACTACTTCATAGTAGCTTGATAATTGCAAACTTCAAGACTCTTGAGCAACACAACATCCTTGGTGTCAATGAGGAGACACTGAAGTTGTATAACATTAGTCCCAGAGAAGCTGATGCACAAGTGGGTGGCCTGTGAGTGCCTATTTATGTTGACAAGAAATTATAATTTCACAATTCTTATGGCAGTTGCCATAAGTGCAAATAATACATTGAATTTTGGAAATATGATTGATCAGAAGACCTTGACTTCTTTATAGGTTTACTGTTTTGTAAATAGTGTGGAAAAATACCATCATTTTATGAAAATCGTTTATTTCAAAATATCTACGCTGTAAAGGTTAAATTTTAAATTAGTATTCATTCTTACACTTAGTCCCCAGCTAATGGATGATGTTGAAGTATCCATCAAGCCTTTTGTCATTTTGGACAAATATTGAGACAAAATATTTCTTAATTACGTTTGATTATTTGCAAGTAGACTGGCAGGGCTAAGATTATATGGTGTAAAATAAGTTCTGATTTTTTCCTAATATTTTGATGTTTGCCATGATTGAACCTTTAGCTCTTTAAAGTTATCTCTCCTATGTCGTGATGTTAAAGTTAATAATTTTCTTGCACTTGAACTCAGCGTCAAAGCGAAGGTCTATGGTAGTTCTTTGTGAATCCTCTTACATTTTCCTCTAGCATCTGTAGTCAGTATAGAACTGACGGCAGCCAAGAGCAACATATATTGCCAATTACTCACTGCCCATCACCACATCATGATCAGTGGACTAGATTTAAGCTCCCAAGTGATCTAGATCAAAAGAAAAATAATTACATCATATGAATTGCTTAAATACACTACGTTAGAATTATATTGGCTTTGTGCTGGGGGGAAAAAAAGGGCATTTTATTTTTCCAGTTCTGCAAGTTGTCTGCATTTTAGCTCTGCCTCCCCAGCTCACTAAATAACCTTGTCAAAGTCATTTACCCTCTTAGTGTTTGTTTCCTCATCTGTAAAATGAGGATAATTATCCTTACCTATCTCATAGGGATGGTGTTGAGATTAACTGAAGATTAGAAAGTGCTACAAAAATGCTCAGTGTTGTTAAGGCAAGGAACATATTTTCAGTGCCTTTGGCTAAGAGTGCTATTTTGCAGCAATGACTCCCAACAAGCCTTGCAGGCCTGGTTGGCTGCCAGCGCCTTCCCTGAGGAAAGATGACTCTCCCTGGGACTTTGTCCTTCATGGCAGTTTTGTAAGCAGAAGAGCACAGAAGCTGCCCACAGAACTGAGAACACCAGGATCAATGACACATTTCCTAACTGACACATTCAAGAAACTGACAAGTGATGGCAAGATGTGCCATTTTACCCTATTCAGGAGGCAGAAATCCCTGTGGTATGTAGTTATTATAATTGCACCTTATACTATATCCTTCTGCAAATGAACTCATCTGTGGGTTTTCTTTGCAGGCTAAGAAATATGTGTTTGCATCTTTTGATTTTACCTTTTTGCCTGGCAGGTTCATGTTCTCTGGAAGAGACGTGGGCGCTCGACAAAGGGATTCTCTTATTGAACTTTTTGCGTAGGCATTGCAGCACAGCAGAGAATGAGGACCATCCCTTGGGGCTTTGCCTGGGTTCTTTGCCTAGGATCTAAGGATGTTTCTGGATTCTCTGCACACCGTTTTCTCCCTTCCTTGTCTCTCCCACTGGTCCAATGTGCTAAGTCACTGTCTCCAGGCAATCGTCCATGTGTGGACACCCAAGTTGTCTTCTTAAAACACAAAACCTACTGTTTTACTCTTATGCTTAAAGACCTAAGGTTTTCAAGAATAAGGCCTTTAACAATAAAAAGCCTTTAGTTATATACTGCTGCTGCTTCTTCTTTTTTTCTAATTGAGCCAGAGTCTCATTCTGTGGCCCTGGGGAGAATGCTGTGGCATGACAGCTCATAGTAACTTCAAACTCCTGGGCTCAAGAGATCCTCTTGCCTCAGCCTCCCAAGTAGCTGGGACTATAGGTGCCTGCCACAATGCCTGGCTAGTTTTTCTATTATAGTAGAGCTGAGGTCTTGCTCAGGCTGGTATTGATCTCCTGAGCTCAAGCAATCCACCTGTCTCAGCCTCCCAGAGTGCTGGGATTACAGGGGTGAGCCACCGTGACTGATTATACACCACCTGTTAAGTGGCTTCCCTTAGCTATGGGGAACAAAGGATCAGCTACTCAGGATGACAGGTGAGGTCCTCGTTGTCTGTAGTTGGCCTTCCAGTGTCACTGTCACAGATCCAGAAACACTGACCCTAGTGCCTTCCACGGGAACAGCTCTACACAGCTAATGGTGCTTGCTTCGTCAGGATTGTTTTTTTCTTCTGAGTTAGATGCTATTAATGCATGAAGAATTTGTTCCAAGGTCAGCTTTTCTTTGTCGTCATCATCATTACTTAAAAAAAAAAAAAAAGCCAACTTCCCCTTTCTTATAAACTCCACTGCACTCTTTAGGAGAAATGTGACTGGGTCCCAATTGGCATCTTCTGTTCTCCTTAGTGTGTGGAGAGATGAGCAGCCTTCTTGTGTCTAGGCGTCCAGTTATATTAATTGACGGTCTCAGGGTCAATAAATTACCAAATGGGTTTGTTATTAGGAGGACATAAAATAACAGTTGTGAAAGTGCTTTGAAGCAGATTAAGTGACACATAGATATGTGATCACTATAGTACTTACCACTTAGCGTTATGGTTAATTGTCTCAATTTCTTCTTCTCCCCAGTGAACGGTATATAATAACATTGGGAGAAGAAACTATTTTATTTTATGTTGGTATTACCCAGCATCTACCAGCGTGCCCTGGACAAAGTAGATGCATAGTAACTAAAGGCCAAATCCACATGAGGAAGCAAGTCAGAGAAAGCTTCAATGCTTATTTCCGAGTTGAATGGCTGTTACTTCCTTCTCACCCAATCTTCCTTTTCTTTTTTCTTATATCCATTCACTAAATACAATGAACAAGGCACAATCTGTTAGAAAAGGAACATCCTGGCATGACCTTAAAAGATGTACACTTTACCTTGCTGTATACTCAGAATAAAGAAGGAAAATTGTCTGTAGTGTGTTGCTCTTGGGATTGTAATGACAGCTGCTTTTGTGATTTCCTTTTTTACAGGATATAATTAACCTATAAAAATGCCTTGATCAAAAAAATCTGTTCATATTGATGGGCAAATAAATATTCATTCATCGTTAAATACAATCGACTGAACAAGTCTTAACAATGCAGTGAATAAGATTGTTTAGCGTCTTATGAGAATTGTTGAACTTGTTCCAATTACTATTAGGCATGAAAAAAATCCTCTTGGCAACTATACTTTTAAATTACTGGAGAGGCTAAGGGAGAACATGACACCAAAATAAAACTTCCCCCTTTCTCTAGATTCTGTTTACAAGTTTACACTCAATCATAAAATCCCTTTTTTCTTTTTCCTTAGACTCAGTCATAGAATATTTTTTGTTACTGTTTTGTGTTTTTTATTTGGAATATTAGAATTAATCTATTATCAACAAATATGACTTATATTTTTAACATCATTTTATGCAAAAGCCTTTTATATGATGGTGGCTTATTCGAAATAGCATGGGATTTATTATTATGATGATTACTTTGAGACTGAGCTTCACGCTCTGTCACTCTCGCTAGAGTGCCCTTGCCTTAGACTACCTAGTAGCAACCTGAAACCCTGGGGCTCATGCAATCCTCCTGCCTCAGCCTCCTGAGGAGCTAGGACTATGGACCCATCACAATGCCCAGCTAATTTATCTAGCTTTAGCAGCAATGGGGTCTTGCTTTGCTAAGGTTGGTCTCATATTACCGAGCTCAAGCAATCCTCTTGCTTCACACTCCTGAGTGCTAAGATTACCCATGCGAGCCACTTCACCCAGCCAATAGCATGGAATTTATAGAAAAATACTCAGAAAACAAGTTTAGCACAGGAGGAAAAAGTTGCTTGAAACTATGTTTTTAAAAAACTTAAAGAATTATATGCTCCAAGATGCTACTGAGTTCACCATTTGTAGGGCTACTGACAAAGCATTTTTTTTCAAGATGGTAGAGTAATTTAAACTTTTCATTAAAAGCCTTTTCATTTTCAACTGAATAAAGCCAGCTGTTCTTTTCACTTCGTCTTCTATAGCAGCACATCATAAACATTTAGACCAGAGCTCCGGATGACACCCTAACTGCTTTCCACAGCTACCTCCTTCCCAGAAGTCTGATGGAACATGGGAGTTGGCAAAAGATAAAGACAAGATATCTTAATCAGGGCTCTGCCAACTGCTTGATCTGGAGGAGTTTACCACCTGTGAATAACAGAGCATGCTGTTTCAAAAGCAATGTTTAGGGGGCCGTAAAAAGTCATGTAGTGGAATATTTCATCTGGGATGTTCCCTGTGCCTCCACAGCCTTTGGGAGGACCAGAAACTATGACTAGAATCCGTGATTCTAACCCCGAAAGAGAACGGCAAAAGCTGTTTGCTGTCCTATCTTATTTCTCCTTCAACTTTTGGCTCTTCCTTTCTTTTTCTTTCTCTGGCTTCTCTTCCCCTATTGGTCTTTCTAAATGAAAAACTTCTTCAAGACTCTAGCACTGCTTCCTGTAATGGACTCATCCTTTGCAAAGCTCCAATTGTGATCCCTGAGGACGTGAGTCCAATTTTTTTACTCTCTCTTTCTGGCTCCGGCCTTGTGCAATTCATCCTTTTGGATCTTTCTTCGGTGTCTCCTCTGGTCTAACCCACTGACACCTGCTGTCAGAGGGAATCTCCCTGAAGCACAGCTCTGATAACATCACTTCCCTGCTCAACAACTCGACCTGTCTTTATGGTGTAGAGAAGAGACTCTAAACCTTCCAGAAGGGGATTCGGAATGCTTCACAATCCATCTTCCTGGTTTTTAACTCTGATCTTTTTTTTTTTTTATATGTCTTCATATCCTAGGTCAGTGCTGTCCAGTATAAATAGAATATGAGCCAGAGATGTAAGTTTAAATCATTTAGCAGACACATGAAAAGTTAAAATTAACAGGTGAAAATATCGAATGATCTAATATATTGCTATTTATATATTTATATACACATTTAATTTGCTAATATATTTGTTTATATATACTTAAAATATATTTTACCAAATAAATGACAGAAATCACGTAGTCAATATAAAAATTTTTGATTAGTTACCTATATGGTAGCCAGCTTCCAAGGTGACTCTTACTGATCTCCAAGCAGATTCACACCTGTCTGTAATCCCCTCCCTCATTTTATTAGGGTTGGATGGTGTGACCGACAGAATATGGCAGCTCGTATGTCACTTTTTAGGTTAGGTTATAAAAGACCTTGTGGCTTTTGTCATGCTCTCTCTTGCATTATTTATTTTGGGGGGAGCCAGCTGCCATGTGGTGAGTGTACTTAGGCAGGCCATGAGGAGGGCTGTGTAGAGGGGAACGGAGGCTATCTGCCAACAACCAGAAGGAGGTCTCCTGCCAACAGCCAAATGATTGATCCATCACGGAACAGACTATGTAGCTATAGTCAAGCTTCAAATGACAACGACCTTCTCTGCAAACTTAGGAAAGAGAATGAGTCAGAACATCCCAGCTATTCTGCTTCCAAACTTCTGGCACTCAGAGACTATGTGAGATAATAAATGTTTGTTTTTTAAAACCTAAGATTTTGAGATAATTAGTTATGAAACAATTCTAAACTAATACAGATTGAGGTGCTTGGCAATGGGGTACTATTGTAACAAAAATATCACACGGACCAGTGGGTTTGGAACGAGGCAGTGGGTAGACTCTGGGAGCTCTCTGAGTGCTCCCCTGGTAAAAGCTGTTTT
The DNA here is from genome assembly GCA_963574655.1 of Perodicticus potto. NCBI lineage: Eukaryota > Metazoa > Chordata > Mammalia > Primates > Lorisidae > Perodicticus > Perodicticus potto. The sequence goes on from CAUYRH010095117.1 coordinate 50,245, forward strand.
TTAGAAGCCTGATACCCACTGAGGAACTGTGAATAAAGAATTAAAGGAAATTAGGGAATGCTTTCTTACATAATACCAGAAAGTTAGCAACATTGTTGCCTACAGTAACTTGGAAGGTAGAAAATGTGACCCATGAATAGGGTGACCTACCCAGCTAAGGAGATTTTCAGGCAAACTGGTTTTTTCTAGTAAAGTGAGAGAAGAAAGAAATAAACTATAAGAATAGCTATTATATAGAAATGAATCAGAACTTGAGGGTTTTGAAAATAATTCTTAGCCTTTCTACCTGGAGAATGATGTTAAAATTAAGAACCATGTTAGGGGCAAAGATCAAATCCGGGCACTTTCAGGAGACCTTAGAAAGAGCATAGGTATTTGTTGTCTCAGACAGCTGCAGTTCCGTCAGACAAAAGTTTCTCAGAAAGGTTGAAGTGAATGCTTCACAGAGCCTTTCAATTGAACAGTAGTTCAAACTTCTTAACACTTAATGGTGTCTTTCTTGATAGCCATCTCAGGAGAAGCCCACACACGTTTTGAAGGGAATTGTGGCTATGTCTTTTCTCTAATGGAATGAACCTCCATAGGAATCGCAGGAGATCTACACGATTTTAAAGAGAATTATATTCACAGAAACACCACGAGCTTGGTCTGAAAGGAACAGAGACAATAAAAATGATTTTAAAAAAGGGCTTTCACCCTCCAGAATACTACAGGAAGGAAGGGGGAGGAGAAAGCTACATGCTTATAAATACAGGCGACTTTCTTGGAAAAGGGAGGATGAGTCAGAAGGTGGAACTGGGATCCCAGAGAGTGGAACTTAAAGCCAAGGACTGAATCAAGGGACTTTCATCATTTGCCTGGCTCAGTTTCAAAAATGCTGTAGACTAATGACTTCTTCGTGCTTTTCATCGGCTCTTTCTAACAGGTACGCCTGCGGTGGTTATCTTATGCTTGTCTAAAAATTGCACATTCTGTGTCTGTGGGACATATAACTTTTCTGTTTAGTCACAGTCTTCTGGAAAATAGGAACTTTACCTGACCATCCCCCAGGAGCCTCCTCATCTGTACCTAAACCCGATCCAGTTGACCAGATTTGAAGTAGACACTGGGACAGTGCACGACTTTAGGGGTGCTGGGAGACAGTGAGTGTAGTTTCCTTGTGGGAAGAATAAAGATAATTTTGTGGTCAAATCGTGAACTTGTTTAGTATAGGTCTATAGATTCTTTGATACTCCTCCATTTAGGCAGTGGAGTCCAATTCTTTCCTGGCATGTTGACTGGACTTAGTGAGAATTTCTACTGGAGAACATAAAACTGAGATGATGGGTTTGACTTTGGAGAGTAAGTCTTAAAAAGTACCACGTGGCTTCCTGTTTGCTTTCTCTCTCTTGGGTAACTCTGTCTGTGGGATGCCAGTTACCATATCATGGGGACTGTTATCTATGAAGATGGTGACATGGCCGGGAACTGAGACTCACAACCAACAGCCAAGGAAAACTAGGTCCGTTGCCAGCATTGACATGAGTCAGCCAGAAGGTGGATTCTTCAGTCTTGAAATGTCTGCTGTCCTGACCGAGGTCTTTATTGCAACCTCACTAGAGATCCTCTCACAATTCTGACCCACAGAAGGTGTGCAGTACTACATGTCAGCTGTTGTTAACTATTAATACTACATTTTTAGGGTAATTGGTGATGAAGCAATAGATCATTACTATAATTTACACTTTCTGTTTTAAAATAATAAGTATTTAAGTCCAGTGTATATTTTACACTTCTGGTATATTTCAGTTTGGATTAACCTCCTTTTCAGGATTTAAGAGCCGTATTAACTGGTGGCTATCACATGATAGCCCTAGAAAACATAAATGTCTTCACATGAACTTAATATTTCCAGACTTTTAGCTTTTCCCAAACTTTGACTATTTCAGGGTTTTTGTTTTGTTTTGTTTTTTGTTTGGCTTAGAATGTCCTTTTATCTCTTCTGCAGCTCTCCATCTGCTGGCAATATCCTCATCCTTAAAAGTCCCACCCAATCATTACCTTTGGCACCTGTGGCACCTTCTACTACCCAAACACTCAGAATTACCACTTTTCACCCCTTCCTTAGCACTGCCCTTATAATTGGTTACATGAGTCTCTTTACTTTCAGACTGTGAGAATCCTGAGGGCAAGACTTATGCATGTGATTTTAGAAAAATAATTACATGTGCTTCGCTTACTGCTTAAAAATCAGTGTTCAATAAATGTTGGTTGAGTCTGTAAATGGTAAACACCAGACAACTACCCAGCAGTGCTCATATCGCATGAAAAATTAATCTTCAAGAACCCTAACAATTTCAGTATCCTATAAAATGTGTCACAGAGAGATGTAGTTAGTTCCTCCCTGAGGATATCTCAAAACATATGACACAGTCTTCTCCCTCAATGATCGTGTGTGGATTTGTTCAACAGAACATAAATGATTGAGTGAAAAGGGTTGCCATTACTAATTGAATTCTGTTGCAGTGAAGAGAGTCCATTTTATGGCTCTATTTCCGTGTGCCTAGGAAATCGTCCTTGTACCAACATGAAAATGTGCTTCGTGTGCGCCTAGGAGCTGAAACGTTTATTAAGCACTTTCAATATTTTATTATAGATGCTTGAGGCAGAAATCAAACAGCACAAGTCCTAGGTCCATAAAGAGTTTTTCTTTAGTTTACAAGAAAAAGAGCTCAGTTTTGTGTTCTGTGGATGGTATTTTTCCAATGCAGGGATAACTTCTAAGAACAAGTTAAAGAGAAAGAACACAATGTTTCAGATGCAGCATTATTAAGCAGGACGTGGGAATTATAACACTATTACCAGGGAACTATTTATCAGTAAATAGATGCCCTTTCCTTTTTACAATTTTTAGACACAGGAAAGCAGATGGAGGCAGAGATATAAACGTCCCCCTAGAGGATTATTTTTCCAAAGTGGAGCAGGAGAGCATTTGTCTGAACACTTCAGCCATGAGCTTCCTCCTAACATTCTGTGATGACCCAGATACTGACCTTTCATCTCTTGCCTTTTGACCCATTTTCTGGAATAGACAATACACTTTCAACTCCCGGATGATTATGCAGCCTTGGAGGTCATCAAATCAATTGATTTTTGTTGGCTATTTTTTCTAACAAAGTAGGTTCAGACTTACGTTTTCTGTCCTCCCCCTCCACAATCAAGGAAGGCACCAGAAGGAGCATAACTTTCTATTGTCTTGTTAGGGAATCTGGAAATATTAGCATCCTGGGTGAGAAGGCCAGGGAAGCCAGGGGCCAAAAGTTGGGTGATCCATATGCTTTACAACATATACCCTTGGGCAGGACCCATGGGTTGTGGTTTATTTTTTTTTTTAAGGTTAAAAGAACAATAGCAAAACTCCTGAAAATCAGAGAGATAAGTGATTTCTCATGTGAGAAGTCAGAGTGGGAGAGTGTGGTAGAGCTGCTTTCTTTGCTGTCCTGTGTCTAAACTTCTCACCCAGTTACTCATGGTGGAAGTCTGCCCAGACTCACCTGGGCACCCCCAGAGGGAGGCAGACTGGCTATTTCCGTATCCACCTCGTAATTAATTTGTACAAGGGAAATTACCGTAATGGAGTACTCTCTTTCCATTTGTGGCTTCTCTGTTAGTTTTCAGCAGGGAAGGTGTAAAGCAGAAAATATGCTTCATGTAAACCACATGAAACTTACCAAGGTACTCTTAATTCTCATCTCTTAGGAAATTAACATCACCTTCCCCTTAAAGTGTGGGTTAACTTGTTCTGCAATCTGTTATTCTCTCATCAAAACTTTACCATCAAATTAATACTGAATATAGTCATTCTCTCTCAATGTTAGGCTGCAATATAGATAATAATAATTACCTATTATTATTTATTATAATTTCAAGAATGAAACCAGGTGAATCAGTAAGTTAAGAACTTATAATTGTATGAATTGTATTATTGTCTGAATTCCTGTGAGAGAGGAAAATCATATTAGATGTTGCATAAAATATGAGACCATTGCCTAAGAATACTAAGTTCCGTTATTTAATCATATGAATATGAAGGATTCATGGGAATCTATTTACAGAACTCATCTTCTATATTAGGAATAGTAATACTCTGTTTACTCCAAGGATTAATTCTTTGTGGCAATTCTTTGCTAACTGTGAAGATATGGTTTCTTTCTTTTCCTTTTTTTTTAGTTCTATTGCACAGCATGGTGGATACAGTTGGTAAAAGAGTATTGAACATTTCAAAACTGCTGACAGAGTAAATTTCAAAAGTTCTTGTCACAAAAAAAGTTAAGAATTTGAAGTGATGGTTTTGTTAAGCAGGTTGCTTTAATTATCCAATATTATATTTAAAAATCATAATATAACTCCATAAATTTATAAAATTATAAATTATGAATTTATGATTAAAATTCTGAAAAAGATTACTTATGCTACTATTCATCCAGACTTTTGAAATTATCAACAGTATGTGAACTTGCTCTTCAATATCATAGATATCTTCTAAGTGCCTTTATTTTTCCTTTCATACTAGATTTTTCTTTCATATTAGCCATTGCAATCAGGGAAGAAAAGGTGATCAAGGGTATCCATATAGGGTCAGAAGAGATCAAACTTTCACTCTTCGCCGATGATATGATTATATATCTGGAAAACACCAGGAATTCTACTACAAAACTTTTAGAAGTGATCAAGGAATACAGCAATGTCTCAGGCTATAAAATCAACACCCATAAATCTGTAGCCTTTATATATACCAACAATAGCCAGGCTGAAAAAACAGTCAAGGACTCTATTCCTTTCACAGTAGTGCCAAAGAAGATGAAATATTTGGGAGTTTACCTAACAAAGGATGTGAAAAAAGAGAACTATGAAACTTTAAGAAAAGAAATAGCTGAAAAATGTTAACAAATGGAAAAACATACCATGCTTATGGCTGGGAAGAATCAATATTGTTAAAATGTCTATACCAACCAAAGCAATATATAATTTTAATGCAATTCCTGTCAAAGCTCCATTGTCATATTTTAAAGATCTCAAAAAAATAATACTTAATTTTATATGGAATCAGAAAAAACCTCGAATGGCCAAGACATTACTCAGAAATAAAAACAAAGGAGGAGGAATCACTCTACCAGACCTGAGACTCTACTATAAATTGATAGTGATCAAAACAGCATGGTACTGGCACAAAAACAGAGAGGAAGATGTTTGGAACAGAATAGAGAACCAAGAGATGAATCCAGCTACTTATTGTTACTTGATCTTTGACAAGCCCATTAAAACCATTCAGTGGGGAAAAGACTCCCTATTTAACAAATGGTGCTGGGTGAACTGGCTGGTGACCCCAAAACCAGAGATGTTGGCGTGGATGTGGAGAAAAGGGAACACTTCTACACTGCTGGTGGGAATACCCACTAATACGTTTCTTTTGGAAGGATACTTGGAGAGTACTTAGAGATCTAAAAATAGACCTGTCATTCGATCCTATAATTCCTTTACTAGGTATATACCCAGAAGACCAAAAATCACATTATAACAAAGACATTTGTACCAGAATATTTGTTGCGGCCTAATTCATAATTGCTAAGTCATGGAAGAAGCCCAAGTGCCCATCAACCCACGAATGGATTAATAAATTGTGGTATATGTATACCATGGAATACTACGCAGCCAAAGATGGAGACTTTACCTCTTTCATGTTTACGTGGATGGAGCTGGAACATATTCTTCTTAGCAAAGTATCTCAAGAATGGAAGAAAAAGTATCCAATGTATTCAGCCCTACTATGAAGCTGATTTATAGGTTTCATATGAAG
>CAUYRH010095119.1:0-40031 GCA_963574655.1 Perodicticus potto
GTCTTTCCAAAAGGAATGTATTAGTTTGCATTCCCACCAGCAATGTAGAACTATTCCCTTTTCTCCACATCCACGCCAACATCTGTGGTTTGGGGATTTTGTTATGTGGACTAATCTTACTGGAGTTAGATGATATCTCAAGGTAGTTTTGATTTGCATTTCTCTGATGATTAAGGATGATGAGCATTTTTTCATGTGTCTGGAGGCCGTGCACCTATCTTCTTTAGAGAAGTTTCTCTTCCAATCTTTTGCCCATCCTAAGATGGGATCACTTATTCTTTTCTTGCTAATACATTTGAGATCTCTGTGGATTCTGGTTATTAAACCTTTGTTAGAGGCATAACCTGCAGATATTTTCTCCCATTCTGAGGGCTGTCTGCTTTCTATACTTACTGTGTTCTTGGCTGTGCAGAAGCTTTTTAGTTTCATCAGGTCCCAGTAGTGTATTTTTGATACTGCTTCAATTGCCTGGGGGGTCCTCCTCATAAAGTATCCACCCAGGCCAATTCTTTCAAGAGTTTTCCCTGCACTTTCTTCTAATATTTTTATAGTTTCATGTCTTAAGTTTAAATCTTTAATCCAGTGAGAGTCTATCTTCATTAGTGGTGAAAGGTGTGTGTTCAATTTCAGTCTTCTACAGGTCGCCAGCCAGTTCTCCCAGCACCATTTGTTAAATAGGAAGTCTTTTCCTCACTGAATGTTTTTAATTGGCTTGTCAAAGATCAAATAGCGGTAAATAGCTAGGTTCATCTCTTGGTTCTCTATTCTGTTCCAAACATCTGCCTCTCTGTTTTTGTGCCAGTACCATGCTGTTTTGATCACTATCAATTTATAGTACAGTCTCAGGTCTGGTAGCATGATTCCTCCTGCTTTTTTTTTATTTCTAAGTAATGTCTTGGCTCCAGTTCATTTTTAAGATGGTCTAGACTTGGATGAAACTTCCAAGATGAGAATTCCTATAGAAGAGAATTTTAGAGATTGAGAACATCATTTCCCTAACTCTATAAATGAGGGAAGGGCATAAAATTACTGGATGGAACTGTCCCTTACTCCTTTTACAAATTTTCTTTTATTTGGACTGGTCCCACCTTGCATTTTTCCCTCTGTTGGAGCTTGGGAAGGATTAGGAGCAGCAAAGATATGAGGATATCCAGCAAAAGGAACTATGAGCCACAGAAAAATGTAGAAACATAGCTGTAAATGAAGGCAGATTATAGACCCAGAATACAGAAACATGTCAGGGAAAGAGTTCAGACACAGCTAGTTCATGGAAACTACAGATAATAATAAAATAAGAGATGAGATCCAGACAATTAATCCATAGAAGATTCAAGATGCTAGATGGCAAGCAACATCCAAGGAAAAGATTCAGAATAGTAGAGACTGACACAAGGTGCCAGAGATAAGAATACTTATAAACCAGAAAACTTCTGTCTCTGATGGAAAGCCTTTTAGACTTTTTCACAGGAGTCTGAGACCTGCTTGCCAGGATTTGTCCAGTTTTAGGATCAACATGCTTCAAGTCACAGCATCAGGATTTTTGTCAGAATCCCACAAGAGGCTGGAGGTTGGAACCAGATTTCAGGGACAGGTGGTAGAATTACAAAGAGAAAGCCAAGAAGAAAGGAGACAGAAGAGGATTTTGAAGTAACTAAGTCCTATTTGCAGAAAATGTTCCGCAATCCCCAACAATGGGTCTAATAGAGAGCTTCACTGTATTGGAATCAGACTATATAAATGCTAAACAATAAAAAGGTAGAAAGTGTTAGTCTTGCTGTCATTAAATCCATAGCACTTAAGCTTATCCCAGTAAAATGTTATTTATATTAAATCCTATGGTGATTAACATATTGTTTTTTTATTTTCCTGAACTTAAGGCAAGATGGAAGAACTTGCCAATCTTATTTTCTTTTGCAGCTGTGATTTTTGAACTACTGTGAACTTCTCTTCCCCTCAGAGCCATTCCTTTTTTAAATTCCAGAATCCTACCCTATGATAATTATACTACAAACAAATATACAGATATTAGTTACGATGTCCTATCTGGAATGATAAATGTGAGTACTTGTTCATCTACTCAACATATGTATTGAGCACCTACTAAATCTCAGGCATTGTTCTAGGCACTGGAGATATAGCACTGGGAAAACTGTATAAAACTTTCCCCTCTGGTTTGACGCCCGTAGCACTGTGGTTTTGGCTCCAGCCACATACACTAAGACTGGCAGGTTCAAACCCAGCCCCGGCTAGCTGAGCAGCAGTGATAACTGCAAGAGAAGAATAGCCTGGCATTGTGGCAGATGCCTGTAATCCCACATACTTGGGAGGCTGAGGCAAGAGAATCACTTAGACCCAAGAGTTGGAGGTTGCTGTGAGCTGTGACTCCATGGCACTGTACCAAGATCAACATAGTAAGACTCTGTCTCAAAATAAATAAATAAATAAATACCTTTCCCCTCTAATGAAGCTTGTATTCTTGTGAGCTTTCTAATGTGCTATTTGGAAGACTTGATATCTAGAACTTTTGACATATTTTTGGTGAAGAATCAGCCTTTCATTTCAATCGGAAGTTCTTTCCTCTATGCCTATACCTTAATAGTTTAATGGACTGAGTCCTAGAAAAGTACTCCTATTATCCAGCAAAAATCACAGAAGAGTGGGATCAATAGAAATCTGAGTGTGACTTATAACATCTACTTATAGTATAAATGCAGTATCTTCTTCCCACACCAATCCCTTGAGATTGTATCTACTCTAAAACGTATACCTAGGCTTGACTGTTAAGTTCCTGAGGCTGTTGAAGGCAGACTCTTCACGGTCCTCATTCAGAAGCCACAGACATATTTGGCTAGACACAGTCACATTATTGTTCATTCATTCTTCACACTAACTCTGTAAGAGATGGAGAACAGATACTCTTAACCATCCCTAGGGATGTATCTCAGCAAGATGTATCAATGACTTACCCAAGGTCGATAAATTAGTAAGCAGTCCATTGGAATATGAAAATTATCTAGTTAAGATGACACTAGCCTCCTACTGTCAGAGAAGATATTTTATTTATGCCATAAGTAATACTCAGATTTCTATTTATCCCAATCTTCTGTGATTTTTGATGGAGAATAAGAGTACTTTTCTAGGGCGGCGCCTGTGGCTTAGTGGGTAGGGCGCCGGCCGAACTGCAAACAAAAAATAGCCAGGCGTTGTGGCAGGCGCCTGGAGCCCCGGCTACTTGGGAGTCCGACACAAGAGAATTACTTAAACCCAAGTTTGAGGTTGCTGTGAGCTGTGATGCCATGGCGCTCTACCGAGGGCGACATTCAGTGAGACTCTGTCTCAAAAAAAAAAAAAGAACTAGTGCTAGCCAGCTGAGAGTCGAACTCACAACCTCAGTAACAGTGCACCGGAGTGCGGGTACTGGGCGCTAACCGCTAGCGCTACTGGAGCACCGGCTACACGCTTCCTCAGAAGGCTCTTTCAGTTGGTCATAGCCGCGTGACCTCACCAGACAGTTCCGCGTGCTGTTGCATATGCAAATTAAAAAAAAACTAGCCGGGCATTGTGGCGCAGCTACTCAGGAGGCTGAGGCAAGAGAACGGCATAAGCCCAGGAGTTGGAAGTTGCTATGAGCTGTGATGCCACGGCACTCTACCGAGGGCGATAAAGTGAGACTCTGTCTCTAAAAAAAAAAAAAAAGTACTTTTCTAGTATCCTTATGGGGTGATCTTTTTCTCTACTGATCCCCTAAATACATAAAATACACATGCCAACATAGCAGACGCAGTAGTCTTCATCTTTGGAGCAACTCTAGTCAACCACCGTCACTGTTCAGTGGCTACTATGCCATTTAGATTACACATTTGCATAGAAACGCCAAGAGGAGACAGGAAGGCAGTGGTGGTAGTGAAAGGATCGTTCACCAGGGTGTTGACTGAGACTCTGAACTTCTATCCCTACTCAGTTTAGGATTGGGAAATCTGAAGTCTGGGCAGTTTCTCAATGGAGATTAATGCAAAAACAGAGGAACAGTACCAGACATCTATATGAATGGTGGCATTTGTGAATATTCTTCTGTACTGCTAACCGATAGAGAAAAGCCTTCAGTTTTGACTCAACTACAGAAGTTAGATAGAAGTACATTGACTAATCGTGTGCAGGCTTTTCTGTTTTCTGCTTTTTTGTTTTGCTTTCTTATTTTTGTTTACCTGCCTTCCACGTTTACTGTGTCAGTTGGCACAGTGGACATCATTTGATATTGCAAATCCAGAAAGTTTCCTGGACCACCAAGTTAGTACTCGATTATGTGTAAGGATGGGACAGACAGGAGAAAAAGAAAAGGGGAAAGGTGACAGATGGTTGAGCAGAATCAATTGTTTGTTTCTACCCCAGCCCCCACCAGATCTTTCCTCAAAGCACCTAACAAGAAGAAAGTAAACTGATTTTATTTTCTGCCACTTTCTTCCATTCCCTTGCCCTGCGGTGGAGGTGGTAATGAGGAAGATAAAGACTCCAAAGGCCAGTAGCAAATGGAAGTCATCAAATGGCCTGAAGCATCAGGCAACTAAATAAACATCCCCAGAAGAGTTGAAAATTGACTGCTGTCATGAGTGGGAAAAAGTCAGCTTCAGTCAGGTTATTGATCATTTTATAGTAGAAAAATCATCCTCAGTACCTGCACCCCTGGAAACATGAACAATGAAAAGATTTTCAATAAGAAACCTAAGCTGATTTGACAGGGATCTGAATTGGGCCCCAGCCCAACTGTAAATGTAAAATACACATGAGGCAGCTATACCTTTAAATGCAGTTCCTGACAAAATCAAATGCGATCATTGCCGATGGGCCCCAGAGATTCCATTTTTATTTTTTTCTGCCTCTGCAAAAATAATACTTGCTCATCTCATCACATTGGTAATATACCATCAGCACTGTTGGAACAATCTGTGTGTGCTTTTTAAATTTAGGCCTAAGACTGTCACTGGGGTAATGTTTCTTTGAGACCTCAGCGTATTACATGTCCTTCTGTACTCCTTCATGAGATCCTTTTCAAGCGTGCTTACTAGAGGACTTTGAGGGTCCAAGGTTATTTCCTAAGCTTTCAAGAGTCCTGGCCCTCATTGACCCAGAACCTCTAAGTCCCTGCCCTTAAAAGTCTGTTCTCAAATAATTCCATCGCTGTATGTCCTGAATGAGAAATAGAGCCACGTCTTTACCCACATTCCTCAGTGCTTAAATAATTGGTTTAAAAATAAATAAATAAATATATATATATATACATATATACACACACATCTGAAAAATGAGAAATTCAGCACACTTCAATTAAACACTATATTCCATGTTAGATATGAATGAGGGGATAAATCCAATGTCACATACAAAGTACGTTTGTTTTCCTAAAATTCAAAGAATGAAAGTGGTCTTAGACTGCAAGTCATTTCAGAATGCAGGTAGTCATGGCCAAGGTGAGAAAGTAAGTTTGATGAGAGATTTTAAACTCACCAGATTTCAGATGTTCTATCTGCCAGACTTGCCAACAATTGGTGGATCCCACTGGAGGGGGTATGACACGGCTGCAATGACAATTCTCAGACGGCTTCCACTCTCTAGACCTCCTTTCCTCATCTGAAAAATGGAAGGATTATTTTATATCATCTTTAACATGCCTTTCAGTATCAGCATTTCCTTAATTCAGAGCCCCTTTCATTGTTCCTGTAGCCACTTCCTCAATGGGCATTCTCCAGCTCCGAACCTCTAAGCTCCTGTAGATTCAAAGTTTCTGCTCATTATTTTATTCTTACCGAAATGATGGAGGACCTTGTCTGAGTTGGTAGGCTAGGTTCTAAGATGGCCTACTAAGTTTCTCTGTCCCTGCTATATACATAGATTCTTCCAGTTATTCAATCCAATGCTAATGTAGGCATTGCTGTGAAGATACCTGCACGTGTAAGTTCCCAAATCAGTTGACCTTAAGATGGTGCGATTATCTGGGTGGGACTAACCTAAACGCAAGAGCCCTTGAAAAACACAAAGTTTTCTCTGGCTGGTAAGAAAGAAGAAGCCAGAAAAACATGCTTGGAAGATAGCAAACACTGGTCTGGTGAACTGCTTTTGGGGACCACATGGCAAGAAACTGTAGACAGTTTCTAGGAGCTGAGAGTGGTCCGCAGTCACTCTTTGTTGGTAGAAAACCAAATTCTACCAACAAGCTGAACGAAATGACAAGAGGCCTTGAGCTCGGATGAGAAATGTAGCTCTGGCCGGACACCTTGATTTCAGCTCCGTGAGACCCCAAACAGAAAATCAAAGCATGTCGTGCCCACGCTTCTGATGCACAGAACCCATGAAATAATAAATTTATATTTTTATAAAGATCTTAGTAACTTTTGTGCATCAATAAAAACCAATAGAGGCTCGGTGCCTGTAGCACAGTGGTTATGGCGCCAGCCACATACCCCGTAAGTGGAGGGTTCGAACCTGGCCCAGGCCAGCTAAACAACAATGACAACAGCAACCAAAAAATAGCCGAGCGTTGCGGTGTGTGCCTGTAGTCCCAGTTACTTGGGAGGCTGAAGCTACAGAATCACTTAAGCCCAAGAGTTGGAGGTTGCTGTGAGCTGGGACACCACGGCACTCTACTGAGGGCAACAGAGTGAGACTCCATCTCAAAAAAAAAAAAAAAAATAGAGGTCACTGTAGCAACCAAGTCCCGGTTCCTGTTGGCCTTTCCACTTTTCTTGCTTTCAGTTTCCCTCAGCCTGGAGATTACTAATATTTCCTCTTCTTCACATCACTTCTTTAAACAGACATGAGAAGGATTTGCAGATAATAAATTTGTAAGTGAAACAGCATTAAATCACTTAGCCACAGCTACAACTTCCTGTCATCAGTGAAATTAAAGACATGAAATACAGTAATGTGAATTAAATACCTAGTCACCCAAAGAAGTGGAAAAATAAGTCCAAAATGATTCCATGTGCCTTCTGGCCAGACTTCCAGGGTTCAATACAAACCCAGATACCATGTCAATTTCTTCATCTGGTTATTTAGGGACACTTAGGGAACATTAAGTCAGGCAGCAGGAACATCATAGTGAGAACAGAACAGACAAGGATTCTGTTCTCATGGAGCTGACTCTCTAATATTATGTGTCCAATGGGAAGTTAATGCAAACCACATTTGTAATTTTCAATGTTCTGGTATTCACCTTTTAAAAAGTAAATAAAGGCTCGGCGCCTGTAGCACAGTGGTTACGGTACCAGCCACATGCACCGAGGTTGGCAGTTTCAAACCTGACCCGGCCTGTTAAACAACAATGACAACTGCAACAAAAACCTAGCCAGACATTGTGACTGGCATCTGTAGTCCCAGCTACTTGGGAGGCTGAGGCAAGAAAGCCACTTAAGCCTGAGAGTTGGAGGTTTCTCTAAGCAGTGATACCACAGCACTCTACCGAGGGTGACATAGTAAAACTCTGTCTCAAAAATAAAAAAATAAAAAATAAATAAAATAAAAAGTAAATATAAAGCAGAGGAAGTTATTTTAGTATACTTTATTTAATTCAATGTGTCCCAAATATCATTTCAACATGTAATCAACATACAGGATTCTCTTTGAGGTATTCTACCTCCTTGTTTTTTCATACTAAGTCTTCAAAATCTGGTCAGTATTTTACACTGACAGTGCATCTCCTTTCAGTCTAGCCACATTTCAGATGTTCAATGGCTACATTTGGCTCATGGCTACTGTGCTAAATGGCCCAAGTCTACTTGATACTATAACACACTGTGAAAATTTGTTATGCTATGGGAATTACTGAGGGCTATGAGACTGTGAAGACAAGGCACTGAACTCAGATTGGGAAAGAGGAAAGCAAGGAAGGTTTAATAACTGTTAGCCAGGTAAATGGTAGGTAAAAGGATGTTCCAGAATGAAGAAATAGCATAAGCAAAGAACTGGTGGTACAAGATACAAAAGCATACTCAAGTTCAAGGCCAGAGGAAAGAAAGTAGAGCACTGGCAGAGAATAGCAGTTATTTCAAACACTGCTGGCCATGCAGGGGGAGGGAAGGAGAAAGCCCCAATGTTCTGCCTTGGAATTAGCCTTACTGCCTGCCGATCCACTGTTAGCTCTGCCTCTTTCTACTTTAGGTCCCTCATAAGCAAATTCTGCCCAGTTCTTCCTCTTCTTGGAAACTTTACTCTCTAAAACCCTCCTCCCAAGAATATGTTGCACATCAGACCCTGTGAAATGCTGGGATTAATTCCTCCATGTTGTTAGTGGGCATCACCCAAGGAAAACATTATGAAAGGGGCCCCCAAATACTCATTTTGTAGTGCCCTAGATGTTTCATTTATATTGCTACCATTCTGTGCTTTTCTGCCTGCCCCAAAAGTCTCGATAAATGTAACAATAATGGCAACACAGATAAATGCAAATCAAACCCACCCTAAGATTCACCTAACCCCAGTGAGAATGGTCCACATCACAAGGTCTCAAAGCTGCAGATGCTGGTGTGGATGTGGAGAGAAGGGAACACTTTAACACTGCTGGTGGGACTGCAAACTAATACAACCTTTTTGGAAGGAAGTATGGAAAATCCTCAAAGACTCAAACTGGATCTCCCATTTGATCCTGCAATCCCGTTACTGGGCATCTACCCAGAAGGAAATAAAATTAGTTTATCATAAGGACATTTGCATTAGACGGTTTATCGCAGCCCAATTTATAATTGCCAAACTGTGGAAACAGCCTAAATGGTCACCAAACCAGGATTGGATTAACAAGCTGTGGTACATGTATACCATGGAACACTATTCAGCCACTAAGAAAGAAGGAGACTTTTCATCTTTTGTATTAACCTAGATTGAGCTGGAACACATTCTTCTTAGTAAAGCATCATAAGAATGGAGAAGCAAGAATCCAATGTACTCAATTCTGATATGGGGACAATTGTTTACCTAGTACATAGTAGGGGTAGGGGAATGGGAGAGTGGAGAGAGAGGAGGGAGGGGGATGTGTGGCAATTAAAAAAATAATGATAACGATTACCATGTATTTAGTACTTACAAGTGCCAAGCTAAGTGCTTTTCACGGATTATCTCTTTTAACCCTCCCAACAGCCTTTCTAGGATCCTAGGCTCTTTAGCTATCCTTTGCTTACAGAAAAAAACGCTGAGGCTTAGAGTGGTGAAGTGATTTGCTCTAAGCAATGCAGTGACTAGGAGGGACAGCAGGCCTTCAAACCCAAGGAGTTTGGAATTGGATAGTTCACATTAAGCTATACTGCATTTTCACCCCTCTTTACACACACACACGCACACAGAAAAAGCTAAAACCCTGAGAAGTACATAAGCAGTTCAGCCACCCTCTCAAGAAGGTAAGCTGATGATCATTCCGAGAGATAGGGATTGAGAAGATGATGTTAAGGTACCAGGATGTGGCCAGATATGCGGACTCACGCCAGTAATTCTAGCAATCTGGGAGGTGGGTGGATCACTTGAGCTCATGAGTTCCAGACCAACCTGCGCAAGAATGAGACCACCCCTACCCCCGCCCCAATCTCCACTAAAAATAGAAAAACTAGCTGGGCATGGTGGTGGGCACTTATAGTCCCAGCTACTCAGGAGGCTGAGGCAAGAGGATCACTTGAGCCCAAGAGTTTGATGTTGCTGTGAACTATGAAGCCATGACACTCTACCCAGGGGCAACAGAGTGAGACTCTGTCAAAAAAAAAAAAAAATGCCAGGATGTGCAGCCAGGAAGTGAAAAGGTATCAGGACTGACCTGCCAGCCTGCTTTCTGAGTACCCCTAGATAGGCCAGAGTTTATGCCAATTCATCCCTACCCTGGACTATAAAAGAGGAACACAGCAAAGAAAGAATAAATAACTACTAAACTTGGTGTTGTTGGGCCTATTGCTCCCTGGGTCTCTCTCTCTCTAACTTCCCATAGATGCTTCTCTTCCGGTTGTAAAGTAATTGGTGTCTCGGGCTGCTGGATTCATATATCCCTCTGTTCTTGCCTTTGATCTGCTAGAAAAGAGGAAGTGGATGGCAAATGCAGGAGCTGCATTGCCAGTCATTCTGAGCAAAGCAAATGACTAACCAATTTCCTCCCTATCTCATCATCCCTGTCTAGCTGTTCCCCAGCCCCATCTTCGTGGAAAATAATTAAGCTTGCAAGCACTGGGCAGTGTTACCTAAAGTTGATTGTGATATTCTAAAACAACCCCAAACATTCTTCTTCCTAGTCTGCTGACCTGGATTAGGGATGGATTTGATTTGTTTTGTTCTGTTGTCTTGGTGCCTGTGATCTCTAATTTGCCCTTGTGCTTTAACAATAAACCTCTTTAAATAGTAGGAGACAGTTCTAACCATGGCAGGTGGTGATGGAGGCAAAAACGTCCAAGCCCTACAGAGACTGAATCATGAAAAACAACCTAATTATTTAACTCTTTCCTCAGCTGCTGGCTTCCCGCTATTACCCAGGAGAACATTTGCTTAGTTCTCCCAATGGACTCCATTTGTCTTTCACTCGTCTTTGCAAATAGACACTTGGTAACTTTAGGGCAGTGCGCCCCGACACAGCTGCGTGCGTGTGTACACCCTTACGGTGCTTGAACATTGTCATGGAGATTAGGGTTAAAAAATCACCCAACACAGCTATCTTTTAAGGGGTATTAAACGAAGAAAATTATGCCCCTTCCCTTACAACAGTGGTGTACAAAGTACAGTCCCTGAACCAGCTGCGTCCACACCACTTGGGAACGTACTAGAAATCCAGATTCGTGGATCATTCCTGTCATCCTAGCACTCTGGGAGGCCAAGGTGGTGGATCCCTTGAGTTCAGGAGTTCGAGACCAGACTGAGCAAGAGTGAGACCCCATCTCTGCTAAGAATAGAAAAACTATCTGGGCACCACCGTGGCAGGAGCCAGTAGTCCCAGCTACTTGGGAGAATGAGGCAAGAGGATCTCTTGAGCCCAAGAGTTTGAGGTTGCTGTGAGCTATGATGACACCATGGCACTCTCTACTCAGGGCAACAGAGTGAAACTCTGTCTCAAAAAAAAAGAAGAAGAAGAAGAAGAAGAAGAAAAAGAAAATAAAAGAAAGAAATCCAGCACTTGGGCCCCGCTCCAATGCTACTCAATCAGAAGCTCTCAGGGTGGGAAAACCTTCATGAGTCAGGTGATTCTGAGGCATGCAAAAGTTTCCGTTATCAGTGCCTTACTGAATCCCTTCTGGAATAAAGCCTAAAGTTACAAAAACTGTGGCTAAAGGACAAGAAGGCAAAGTAAAGAAAAAAGTGGCTTTGCTTTTAACAGTGGTTCTCAACCTTGGGTGCATATTAGAATCACCTAGAAGGTGCTAAAAATACTGATGCCTGGGCCCTACCCCCAGAGATCCTGACTCGGTTGGTCTGACATGGGGCCTAGGTGTTAGTACGTTTTAAAAGCTACCCAGGTGATTCTAACACACAACCAGGAAGGAGAATGATTATCTCTAGAAATAACAGGCAGGATGTGGTCTGGAAGCCTTTCTTTTTCTTGCTCTCCTGATGCACGCCCCATCTTGGGTCAGGCAAATGTTAGGATGGCTCATAAGTAATAAGGGAGTGTTACCAGTTTGAGAAGGGGAAGGAAAGGGCACTAACATGCCTTGAGTGCCTGCTGTGGGGCGAGTGCTGTGCTAGGAACTAAACCCACACATCCCTGAGCAGATAGGTTTCTGGGGAGCAATGCTTGCAGAGCATACAAGAGGGGGAATTAGAATAAGGAGATGATTAATTCACATGAGCACACACACAGAGAAGGTGCCCATCATAATCACACAAAGGTGGGAAGAGTCGAGTTTGTATTTGGAATGGGTTAGGTACATCCCAGCTCAGATGCACAAGGCTAGACTAAAAGACTTAATCTTTCTTCCGAATTTCTTCTAGAAATTCTATGAGAAAGCATAATGGCAGGTATGATCTGGAAGCTATTTCTGCACATTCAGACTGGTGGAGAAAACCGAGGTACTGTCTCTGAAACCATTCTCCTCGACAACTTTGGGGTGGCTCAGGCAACCTTAGGGAGGAATGAGGTCAGCTATTATCATACCCATTTTATAGACTATAATGGTGGTTCGCCATGCGTGGACCCTGGACCAGCAGCACCTGGGAACTTGTTAAAAATGCCAATTCTTGGGCTCCAACTCATTCCTACTGAATGAGAAAGCCTGAAGATGGGGCCCTGCAATTTGTGTTTTAACTTTACCCCAGGTAACCTTGATGCATGCTCAAGTTTGAGAACCACAGCTCAAGTGAGTTCATTCAGCTGATCCTCAAAGAAGGAGCCAGTCGTTCCATTTTTCATATCAGTATTCGCCAAGTATCTGGGACGATCTAGACCCAAATAATATTCTCCTCCAAATTGTACTGGCACACACCGAGAGATGCAGGGCTGCAGTGAAGACTAACAACGTGGCTGGTAGGAAACACTGGAGAATGGAAGTCTAAACCCAGTTCCATGCTGGTAGTGTGACCTTTAAAGGAAGGTCAAGTAGCATCTCTGAGTCAAAATCTGGCACACAGCATGTGTTCAATAACTATCTGGTATGTAAGGTACCTATAAAACAAGGGTAATAATGTTGTAGAAGGCAGGGTATATCGTAGGAAGCAGGGGTCAGACATAGCTGAGTTTGACTTCTGGCTCTGCCTTCGAACTAGCCTTCTGACCTTAAACAAGGCATTTCCTATTTCAGCCTCAGTGTTCTCAGCAATAAAATGAGAGGGAGAGATTCTGATTACATATCTTTAAGGGCTCCATTGACATCTAATTTTTTTTTGTTGTTAAATCTACACCGTGGCACTGAGAGAGTTTAATGACTCAAATAATTTCTTTGAAGACAGGGCCATATAAACACAAAATCTACTGGAGCCTCAGAGCACGTTCTATATACATGATCAACTTCCAGCATCTGGAAAACAACTACACTAATACTATAGAAAGTGGTTTAATCATTAATATATGGCAAGCAACTGCCTGATTAAACACCGTCATAACTCACTTAATAGAGCTTTCTATCGAGCAGAACATGGGAGTCTTTCTTCACAGTAGGAAGCTGTTTGGAGTAGCTTGGAAACATTATACACGAATGACTGGGGCGAGCTACGTGTGCCCATTGGGATCATAGAGCTCCAAGAACCCCTCAGTAAACTTTAAATGTTAGAAAGTGGAAGTATAACAAAGGGTCAAGGAAAACTCTAAACACAGTTATCTGGAAGAATAATGCAAATAGGGAAACGAGCTAGAGTGATGAAAAGAGACCTGGGTTCAAACTCCCCTGTTCCATAGTAGCTGTGTGAACTCAAGACATACCATTTAGCATCTCTGAGCCACAGATTCATCTGTGGAGGAGACAATAACCCCTGCCTCGTGTGGCTGTTCTGATCATTCAATGGAACAAGGAACTATGTAAAGGGCCCAGTATAGACAGCTGCCCTAACACATAATCTTAAATGTTCCATCAGTGAAAGATGGCATCCTTATCCTGAATTGCCTTCCCATGTAAAAGCAAAGGGAATTGTAAGATCCCGGTTGCCTTCAACTTAAACAGAAAAAGGCTTGACAGGAACGCTACGTACTGAAATAGTAAGTGGAACTGCACAGAATTGTAGTATTTGACCATTTGACCACCAATCCCACCAATGTTACATGGTTTGACCTTAGATTGAGTTTGTGCCTCATTTCCCCTAAAGACAGATGCTGTCAAAGAATGATTGATGCCCAGGAAAACAATAGCAGCCCCCCAATGTTTAGCACCGAGTGCTAAAGGGAACATACAGTAGTCCCAAGCCCCTATCTCTTGATTTCACTTTTTGTAGTTTCAGTTACCCGTGGTCAACCAAGGTCTGAAAATATGTCAGTACAGTACAGTAAGATTCTGAGAGAGAGTGCACTTTTCCATACCTTTTATTATGGTATACTGTTATAATTGTTTTCTTATTCTTTTGTTGCTATGCTTCATTTTTACACTTTATCATAGATTTGTATGTATAAGAAAAAACATATAGTACTGTACATATAAAGTTTGGTACTATCCACAGTTTCAGGCATTCACTGGGGGTTCTGGAACGTATCCCCTGCAGATGACAGGAAAGTAACCATAATGGAAAATAACGCAGTGCAGGGAGGTGGTTGGTGGCCCCAGGGGTAGCCAATGCTTTGTCCACTTTCACTGAGTGAACTACCAGCTGGGCTCACCATGCTTTCTGAATTGCTTCTTCAAAATAGCTTCCTTTTTGCCACCCACCTGGCCCCACTCCCTTCCTTCCCCACTAGCTCACAGATGCGAGGGCATTGGAACACTCAGCCCCCCGTGTGGAAGCCCTAGCGTGCTGAAGCCCCCATTGAGGAGGTTCCCGCACCCAGCAAAGGAGTCGGCACAGCCAATGCAAGGCTGAGTTGGATAACAGGATTTGCTCCTTGAGACTGCCAAACCTCCAACGGGAACAAGCTGTTTTATAAAATCCGTGTCTGCCGAGAAGAGGCAGATGACGCTTTCCACGTCACAGGCATGATGATGCCTGTAACCTTTTCATTATAAAAATATATGCATATCCCGCAGAGCCTTGCTTACTTCCACTTGCCTTGGGTGGCTGCGGGGTTTCACGCCCACCAGATCAGCTGTATTCTGACTTGTTCAGGCAACGTCAATGTCTGTCCCTCCACCCTGAAAGCAACAAAACTAGGCAAGGAGATCAAGGCCTACCAGATCTAAGGAGAAACTGGGGACACTTTCCCAGGCAGATGTTTCCCAAAGACAGCCCCATCCCAGACTGATGAGCCAGTCTACCATGCACACGGAGTCTGGCCGATCCTCTTGCCCCCCACGTGGCCTCCTCACTGCTGCAGGGGATTAAGCCCACTCACTTTCCAGCCTGGATACTACTCACTCTCTCCTGTAAGGAAAGTGGTGGCTTTCTGGCTGACCCTCTCACCGGCAGGAAGTTTGGCTACCAGACATCTCTAGTTCCACATTCATTTAACAAACATTTATGTAACCCTTATGACATGCCAGGCACTGTTCTAGACGCTCTACTCATTTATGATCCTCATCACAACCCGACACAGTACAGCAAAGCGCTGCATAATTATGTTTGGTCAAATTAGACCTCATGTCCAATGGCAGTCCCATAAGATTACGATGGAGCTGCCTCATAGAGATGTGCCGTTTTTATCTTGTATGCTGTATTTTCACTGTATCTTTTCTATATGTAGATACACAAATACGTAGCACTGTGTCGCAGTTGCCTACAGCACTCGGTACGGTCACGCGTGCACAGGTTTGAAGCCTAGGTGTGTAGTGGGTACCCCATCTAGGTTTGTGTAAGCACGCTCTGTGAGGTTCACACACCGATGACATCGCCAAATGACTCATTTCCCAGAACCTACCCCCACCGTCCAGCAGAGCATGACTCTGTACATTTTGCAGATGATGACCCTGACACAGGAGAAGATGAAGTAGCTTGCCCAAGGTCACAGAGCTGGGAAGTGGCAGAACTGGGATTTCACCAGGCAGTCGGGCACCGGAGCTTGTTCTCTGACCTATTAGAATATCCTGCCTCGGGAGGGTGATTGGTGGGATCACACTTACGGTGCATCTTACAAGGGTACAAGTGAAAATTACTAAAAGTAGAATATAAATATCTTCATATAGTGATTTAAAGGTCATGAAGGCTATGTTAAATAGTTTAATGGAAATATTTTAGATTGTATATAAAGTCAGCACATTGTGCCCCATGATTGCACCAATGTACACAATTATGATTTAATAAAAATTAAAAAAAAATAGAATATCCTACCTCTGACAGTAAGGACTTTCTAAGGGGTAAGTGGAGGCAGAGGGAAGACCAGAGGCCTTATGCAGAGGTATAGCTACTTCACCAGGGTTTGAATTGAGAGGTACTGAAACCTCCTGCTTTAGAATGCTTCTCCCTTGCCTTGCTGAGTCAGAGTGCACATTCTGCTCCCTCTTCCAAGGCATCTGAGGCCCTTGCTGAATTGTGAATAAAACTTGGCAAGGAGTCATGCAATTATCATCGATCATTAACACCCAGGCCCCAATCATGTTCTATTCAAAGGTCTGCAGAGTCCTGAGAGGTTGGATCCCTGAACGGGCAAGTTGTGAAGATGAGGGGCAGAGTTTAGGAAAGGTCTACAGGACGGAAAGGCGTGAGGATGATCATGACAAGGATCTCTACATAGCTGGGGAGTTCATGAAAATATTGGGTACCTGAAGGGCAAGGCCTCACAGGGAGAAATGAGACTGCTCTGAAGACAGATTTCTTGCTGGCTTGGCTTCCAGGCTCACTTCATAAACTAGCCCCAAGTCAAACCTGATAGGCAGCAGCAAGGTCCTTTTCTGCAGTGACAGAGGCTTCCAAGGTTAATGAACAAGGCCCTTGGTGCATAGCTGTCCAAATCAGAATTACCCCCCTCTTGGCTGTGGCAAAGAAACACTCCCCAGTGAAGCCTGCCCCTAGCTTACCCATCTGGGGCAGCGTTTGAGAAAACAAGGTGACAGAAAAATATCCAAATCAGAAGGCATGAGAAAACCCTTTCACATTCCTGATAAGCCAGGGTTACTGCCCCTGCCAGTGTAAGCCCCTAGGATGGCTTACAGCCCAGATGCCCAGCTGCTGGTGGTTACACAGCCCACACACCCGAACCACTCAGCTTCTCTCATTGTGATTAACATTATGATTAATCTTCCATATAGCAAACATTTGATATGTGCCAGACACAGTTATAAGGGTTTGACATGTATTAAATCATTTAATCTTCACAATAACTTTATTAAGGAGTTATTATTGTGCATAAGAAAATTGAGGTTCTGACAAGTTAAGAAACTGGCCAGAGGTCATACAGCTAGTAGGTGGCCAATTGGGGAATTCATGTCTATCTCCAAAGTTATTTTCTCTGTTTCTAAAATACAACAAGGCTGATGCCAAAGGAGGTGCATTCTACATGAGGATCAATCAGTCTTTTAACTCTTTTTTTGAGGTCAGTGGCAGACCAAGGACCCAGCAATTTGAGGATCACAGACTAGGTGAGCCAATGCCACTCACAGCATCCACCATAGCACCCGTCTCCTCACTTATGTCCACCCCTGGCCCTTCTCACCAGGGAGACTAACCTATGAGCATGTGTTTAGTGGATTTCACCTTAGATGGAGTATAGAGCCTACTTTCCTTGTAGGGTACCATTGGGAATAGAGCTGGATACTTCACAAGATAGGAGACAATCAGGGAATGACTAGCAGGACACAGGATGGCTATTTGATGAAATTCTTTTCCCCTTAGGACTCCCTACCACGCAGATGGGTAGGCTGTGATAGGTAGACTCTTCCATGTTGGTCCTTTTTTTTTTTGAGACAGAGTCTTGCTTTGTCGCCCTTGGTAGAGTGCTGTGACATCATAGCTCGCAGCAACTTCAAACTCTTAGGCTCAAGCAATTCTCTTGCCTCAGCCTTCCGAGTAGCTGGGACTACAGGCACCTGCCACAACACCCGGCTATCGTTCTAGAGACAAAGTCTCACTTTGGCTCAGGCTGACAAACCCATGAGCTCAGGCAGTCCACCCACCTTGGCCTCCCAAGTGCTAGGATTATAGGTGTGAGCCACCACGCCTGACCCATTCTGATCCTTTAACATATAGAGCTGCCTAGCACTGGTTGACAAGCAGATCTGCCAACTGCGCTGGGACTGAAACCTCTCTGATTCCCCTCGGTCGAGACTGTCCCTTAATCAGAGTGACTTGGATGGAGAATAAAGGTGTCTGCTTTGGAACCATTCGAAGTAGCGGTTCTCAACCTGTGGGTCGCAACCCACAGGAACTGTATTAAAGGGCTGCAGCATTAGGACGGTTGAGAACCACTGATTCAAAGGCTTTCAGAGTATCTCTGCATCTTTAGGAGCAGATAGGGGGAACAGGCACAGGGAAGGGCTGAGAATATAGGGGAGATTGGAAGTCAAGGTAACAGATCTGTTATGCCACCCGAGACCCCTGTACATGGAATGATCTTCAGGATCTGCACAAACTCTTAGGCTTGGAGGGAGGAAGAAGTTCTTGCTATGTACTGTCTAACTCCAGCCCAAGTAGCAAGTCTATGGCTAGTCCAAAGAAAGCAGATTGGAGGGGAGTTTACTTGGCCTGCGTCTGGCTCTCTGGAACGAACTAAATAAATCTTTCTTCTCCCAGGGAAGAAACAAAACACATTCACAGCAAAGCAAGAGACCGAATCACTTAAGGGACAGTATCTAGTGTAAATTGGTAACATTCATACTCCTCTAAACACCAAGCATGCAGGTGGGATTGAGTAGGTTTCCAGAGCAAATTTATCAATTTCTCTCACAAATTAGCTCCCCTTCCTAATCCTTCCATTCAGTCATCCAGATTTGATCTCGGAGTTGTCACTGAATCTGGGAAGTGCAAGAGAGAAGAACGTTCGTGAAACCCTATTGATTCCACTTTTCCATCGTTTCCTTTGTGGCTCCACCACCACCGCCCCAGTCCCTGGCCTCACCCATGCTGTGCCCACCCTACGCACTCACCTCCCTGTACAAGATGCCTTCTTGCCCACCTTCCTTCCTCCCTGAAGGACTGGCTCCTTGGGCATGCTATCTGAGCAGTCTCGCAGGTACTCACATTTGCTTTAATGCTCTGCTGTTACCGTCTTGAAAATCTTAATAATTTTTGACATGGGACCCTGCATTTTCCTTTTGCACCAGGCCCTGCAAATTATATAGCAAGTTCTGCATATCTCTTCCCATCTGGAAACATCTTACACATAACATTTATTGCCAAAATTTGTTTGCTACTGCCAGTAACAATACCGTTATGTATCTAATGGCTCTCTAGGGCCCCTAGAACAAAACCCAAACCCCTCATCCTGGCCCTCTCTTACCTGGCCTGTGTCTAATCTTGCACACATCCCACACAAATTCTACCCATTCCAACTGAGGGTGACTTTGCCATTAGCCAACAGAGGCAGAATGCCTAACAGCTCAAACTTTGGAATCAGACAGACCCAATTTAAGATCCTGATTCTACACTTACTAGCTGTGGGGCTTTGAGCGAATTCCTTAACCTCTCTGAACCTCAGTTTCCTCGCTTGTAAAAAGAGGATATCAAGGGCCGAGCACAGTGGCTCATGCCTGTAATCCTAGCATTCTGGGAGGCCAAGGCGGGTGGATTGCTTGAGCTCATGAGTTCGAGACCAGCCTGAACAAGAGCAAGACTCCCATCGCTAAAAATAGCCGGGCATTGTGGTGGGCACCTGTAGTCCCAGCTACTGGGGAGGCTGAGGCAAGAGGATCACTTGAGCTCAAGGGTTTGAGATTGCTGTGAACTATGACACCACAACGCTCTACGGACAATGACAAAATGAGACTCCGTAAATAAATAAAATAAACAGAGGATACTGGGCTGGGCACAGTGGCTCACGCCTGTAATCCTAGCACTCTGGGAGGCCGAGGTGGGTGGATTGCCTGAGCTCACGGGTCTGAGACCAGCCTGAGCAAGAGCAAGACCCCAGTGTCTAAAAATAGCTGGGCATTGTGGCGGGTGCCACAGCACGCTACCAAGGGCAACAAGGTGAGACTCTGTCTTTAAAAAAAAAAAAAAAAAGATACCAACCATGCCTTTCTCATAAGGTTAGTATGAGAATTAAATAAGATATCAATAGAAACAAATTTCTAAGCATAGTATCTGGCTCCTAGTAAGCACTCAATATATATTAGCTACTAATATTTTTGTTTGTTATAATTTTTATAGAGCTGAGTGGTTCTAGAAGTCACCAGGCCTTTATTTCAATCAAACTGGTCACCTTGCTGGCTTAGTTTCAGGGATCTAACAGTAACCCACTGTGTTCCTCTTCTCCCCTCTCATGAACACCTCAACCACCATGGTTGGACATGACCCTGATCTTCTCCCTTTCGCCCTTTCTAGCATAGGAGCAGGCCGATGGGTGGGCAGACAGTGCAGAGGCAGACTTGGAGAGGAAGCAGCATGTTTGCCAACGGAGGCTTCAAAGGGAAGCAAATCTTGGAACCAGCATTCAGAGTTTGAGCTCCACCCCATTCCCTCTGCCAAGGCCTATCCAAGTGAACCCCATGGTGGGCCTTGGGGGATACACAGAGATTTCACATCAACTTGTCCAGACATCTATGTGACACGGTTCTGCAATAGCCCCTCTATCGTATCAGATAAGCTTCAATTTTGCAGCAAAGGTTCACCTTGAGCTGCTGAAGTCATTTACAAAGTAGTCAGGGAAGTCGCTCATCTTATACAAAGACGAAGAGCCCCAGTTCAGGCTTGCTGTGTGGGTCCCTGGCCACACTCCAGCAGTGGTGAAGGGAATAGCCCCCAGCAGAATCACTCCTTGTTCTTTTCCATCCACTTCCAGATGTGCTTTATCCTTTTCTTAGAACAGGATAAAGCACCACCCTCCACCCTCCACCCCGCACTTTAGAATCACCTACCAGACTCCTGAAACATACCAATAGTGCCCCCCCCATGGCCTATTAAATCTGAATGTCTGGGAGAGTTGCCCTTGAAGTTGGTAATACAGTAGAACCTCTGTAAGTTGACCACCCAAGGGACTGTAACACACTGGTCAACATAAGGAAGTAGGCCTACTGTAATGATATGGACACGTGGTGCCTGTCCAGTCTATGAAAACTAGATCCACTTAAAGAGATGGTCAGTGGAGGAAGTGGTCAACTATGGAGTTTCTACTATATTGAAAAGCTCCCCAGGTAGTTCTTACGTGCAGCCAGGGCAGAGAACCACTGGACTAAATGAGAAACAGAGCCTCGTAAGTAATCACCTGGTCTCCATGTTGCTGTCCTCCTTGAACATACCCATGGCACCTATTAACTTGAAATAGAAAGTTCAAGAGCTATTTTTATCTATGTGAAAACATTTTTGATCTGTACTTAGAAGTTTTCTCCTGACCCTTCACATACTGCAAATGAGGCATGTTCCATTTATAATTATCCATTTTACATATGAGAAAGCTAAGACGCAGAGCAGTCATATACCTTATCCAAGGTCGTTGCGTGGACACACAGAGAGTAAGGATGCAGATCAAGTTCAAGTTGACAATTGAGCTCCACAGTCCTTGTCTCTTGCTTAGTATATAAGCCCCTGGAGGGCGGGGCCCTGTTCTTACTCTCCATGCCGTCTGCAGCACGTGCCTGACACATGTGCTTTTATGCTTTTTATGAATAAATAAATCCCTGATGTATCTCTTCCTGTTTCCAATGCAGAAAGGGTTTTGGAGAACAGGAAGCTCTGCTCTCTGGAGTGGTGATCTCCCTCTTCTCTTCTAGTGGTACGGGAATTTCTGCTCAAAATTAGCTTGGTGATAGGGTTGGCAGATTTAGCAGATAGAAGTATTGTATACCCATTACATTTGAATTTTGCCCAATTAGTGCTGTCCAGATGAAAAAGATGAAAAAACTAATTTATAGCTTTCATATGAAAGCTATAAATGTGCACAATTATAGCACAAAATATGGGGAAAGGGGCAGGGAGGGAAGGGGAGGGGGAGGATGGGTGGAGGGACGATAATTGGTGGGGTCACACCTACAGTGCATCTTACAAGGGTACAGGTGAAACTTACTGAATGCAGAATATAAATGTCTTAACACAATAACTAAGAGGGTGCTGTGAAGGCTACGTTAACCAGTTTGATGAAAATGTTTCACATTGTATATAAAACGAGCACATTGCACCCCATGATTGCCTTAATGTACACAGCTATGATTTAATTAAAAAAAGAAAATATATATATATATATAATATGACAAAACAATTCATTAAGAAGAAGATATACCAGTGACCCTTAAAAAAAAGGTGAAAAAATGAAAAGTTTGAATTTCAGGTAAACAACAACTAATTTTTATTTTAAGCACATCTCATTCAATATTTGGGGGTGTATTTATATCAAGGAATTAGTTATTATTTATTTTCAGTTCAATTTGACTGGTCATCCTGAGTATTATCTGGAAACTCAACATGGGGATTTCTTGGAAAGAACATATTAATTCTGATACTGATCCGTTGCTCCAAGTTACCCCCGTCCCTTCTACTTTTGCGGAGTATGAAAATGGGACCATTGAGCAAAATTTGTACTGTCTTCTTATATCACCACTCTCCTTAGTCACCAGCTTAATTCATTCTTCTGTTTAGATTGATTATGAGCACACATCATGAGTGACTATAAATTATTAATGTTTCATAATTACCCAGCGAGTTTTACTCAATTATCCACAAATGACTCTATGTTTTCAAAGATTTAGTAATATTATTCATTATCAAACACATTTTTCTATTCTTATGCTTCAAACTGATATATTCTTTAATTAAAGAAAATTTAAAGGTATTAAAGAGAAAATGGAAAGCAGATGAAAAGGGCAAGAAGAGGTAATGATCATCTTTAATTCCCTTATTCAGAGACAACTGTGGTTAACATTGGTTTTTAATCTATCTTGGAGCCTTTTAAAATACAGTTGCATATACTAATTTGTATTATTAGAACATTTAGTCCACTCTGGCAAAGTCTGAGATTTAGCCAAAATTTTAAGTTGCTTCTAATTGTATGTTGTTGCAAATAGCTTTAATAAACATCTCATTAAGAATTCACTTTTAGTATTCACATGTCTGACAGCCACCGTCCTATGCCCTGGAGCTACGACAGTGAATACAAAAATGCTTCTGCCCTCAGACTTTTGCAAAGGGAGACCAAAAAGTGACCAAAATATACAAGTAAGTGTGTGATATATGAGGTAGTGGTAAGTGCTGTGGAAGGAAAGGGGAATAAAATGCAAGGAAGGGAAGGGGGTGCTATTTTAAAAAGAGAGCTGAAGGGAGGCCTATCCCAGGAAACGTTTACACAGAGACCTGGATGAGTGGCGAGTGGACAGCTGGGCGTGGAAGGATAAGCATTCCATACAGAAGGAACAGCAAGCACAAATGCCGGGAGGCAGAAGGGCATTCAAGGCCCAGAGGAAAGACGGGTTTTGCTGGACTACAGGGAATAGGGAGAGCATGTTGGGAGACAGAGTCAGAGGGTAGGGATGGCCAGGCATGGGTTTATTTCTAGTTATAGGGGGACCCTATAAGAACATTCTGGCTTCTGTGTGAGTGGGTAAGAGTGGAAACTGGGCTACCAGTGAGGATGCTGCTGCTGCAGTCCGAGGGCGGAAATGAGAGTAGCCTGGGGTGAATTTATAGTAACGGAGAAGTGAGAAGTTGATTCAATTTAAATTTTGGAATTGGTGTTGACAGCCCCTCCAGATAGGCTGAAGTGGAAAGTGAAGGAAAAGTGGAATCACGGAGAGTTCTAGTTTTAGTTTCTCGGCTGAATGTGAAAGATGGAACGTGTTCTCAGAGACAGAGAAATCTAGAAGAGTACAAACCGTGTGTAAGCACGTGTGTGTGCATGGGGGGGTGCTGAAGAATCCACAGCTGGTTTTTTTCTTTTTTAAATCAAATTATAGCTGTGTATATTAATGCAATCAAGGGGTACAATGTGCTGGTTTTATATACAATCTGAAATATTTTCATCGAACGGGTTAACATAGCCTTCATGGCATTTTCTTAGTTATTGTGTAAAGACCTTTATATTCTACATTTAGTAAGTTTCGCCTGTACCCTTGTAAGATGCACTGTAGGTGTGGCCCCACCAATTACCCTCCATCCCCCATTCTCCTCCCTCCCCTCCCCTCCCTTGCCCCTTTCCCATTCTTGTGCTATAATTGAGTTATAGCTTTCATATGAGAGCTATAAATTAGTTTCATAGGAGGGCTGAGTACATTGGATACTTTTTTTCTTCCATTCTTGAGATACTTTGCTAAGAAGAATAAATTGTGGTACATGTACACCATGGAATATTATGCAGCCTTAAAGAAAGATGGAGACTTTACCTCTTTCATGTTTACATGGATGGAGCTGGAACATATTCTTCCATAGCTGTTTTTGACATGTCAAGTAGGAGGCACCACTGAAATGTGCAAAATACGCAGGCAAGGCTGACGTGTGGACAGTTGGATACCTCATGTGGTAGCTCAGAGAGAACAGAGTACGGTGCCATATTGGGTGGGGCCTGAGACACAAGCAAAAATCTATATTTGTTAATGATGAACTTTTGAGTATTAAGTTTTGAAAATTTTTAAATTAAAATACTATTTCTCCATCATGTAATAATGTTAATTATGAAATAATTGATGCCCCTTAAATTTTAAGTTTGAGGTTAAGGCCTCACTTGCCTCACCCTGGTCTGGGCTCTTTTAGGGCTCAGTGGGACATCGGCAGGCCTTAAAGCCGTAAGTTTACATGAGATCCTTTAGCGAGGGAGTGTGGATAGAGAAGTCAAGGAGAAAATACCCAGCAAAGGAGACAGAGAGGGAGCAGCCAGTGAACTGGGAAGCAAACAGGGGCAGGGGATGTGCATTTATTGTTATTAACAGTAATCAGCACCGTGGTAGCAAATGCACTGACCTATCATTTAATTATTACAACAATTGCATAGAAATAAGTACTATTATTATCCCCATTTTGTATGTAAGGAAATGAAAACTACTTTAAGTTGCCCAATTTCAATATGATCGAAAAACCCACTACTGTAGGTGCTTGGCTATTATGTTCTCCCACTTTCTTTTACTTATACCCACATACCCTTGTTTATTGTAACATTCTGTTCAATTTTGGGCATAATAACAGGGAAGAGTTGGAAAAACGCTTGCTGAGTTGAATTAGATGAGACGAAGAACATCTGTTTGTGGGACTCTGAGTCCTTGAGTTATAGTCAATGATATGGACGTTTGCTAGATCAAAAAGTCTAGAATACGTTATATCTGTTCTCTTTTCACCTGTTTAAAAAGCCCTTCATTACACACCTCTCCGTCTTGCTGGTTCCAGCTCAAAGAAATTTTTTTCTTGAACAGTCTTAAATAAACCATTTATCTACATTCCTTTGTCTTTCTCATGTTAATGTATCATGTTGATGTTAAAATTTGCTATCATGTGCTTGAGATTAATTTGTGAGAATGTTTCTAAGCTAAACAACAACCTCATGATACTTAATCTTTATTCAACATTGCTATGAACTAAGCTCTAGGCTAAAAGCTTGTCTTGTGTTAACTCAAGTTAAATTCCTATGGGCTACATACTATTATTGTCAATTTTCTTTAGCCTGTTCGGCTTATACCTATAATCTTAGTACTCTGGGAGGGTAAGGTGAGAGAATCATTTGAGGCCAGGAGTTCAAGGCCAGGCTGGGCAACATGGTCTGCAAAAAATAAAAAAATTACCCGAGCACAGTAGCAGCACAATCACCGCTTTTCAGGAGGCTGAGGCAGGAGGATGGCTGAAGCTCAGGCCTTGGAGGTTACAATGAGCTATGACCATTCCACTACACTCCAGCCTAGATGGCAGAGTGACACCTTGTCTCTAATTAAGAGAGAGCGAGAAAGAGAGAGAAAGAAAGACAGATTTAACCTTTTAAGCAAAAATTTTCTTTAAATGAGGAAACTAAGACACAAAATAGATAATCTGACCAAGGATATAACGTGAAGAAGGTTCAGAGACTGAATCGAACTCTGAAATCCAGGGCTCATTACGTTCCATTGCCTTCCTCATTGTATCCTGCACCAGAAAAAACTGCTCTAGCCACATTTAGAGAAAATTTGAGTGTAGACCCATCTCAAACTAACTTATTCATTTTATTTTGTCTCTCATATTATCTAATCCCTCTAGAATTTGGTACCCCCATTCCTATCAGCCTGAAATGCCCAATATGGATAACTCCAGGGCTAATGTGTTCCTGCAGTGACAACACCTGTTTATTTCTTTCAAACCCTGCTGGCATGCCTCTTTCCTCTTTTAGACACTATTAAGTCAGCACTCTGCACCAAACAATTTTCTCAAATTGACCTGGCCCTTCTGATAAACTGGCAGTTCTTTTTAAATGTATACTTAGAGCTAAAAAAATTATTTCTCAACTTCAACCGGCAGACGATAAAAAGCTGCTTATATTCTGTTTTCACAATGTCCTGTGTGGGCATTCACTACCAACAATAAGCCTGGGGTGAGGCAGACAAGCCAGGGGCCTGCTGAAGGTTTTATGACATCTGGACACCGAGGGAGGAAATCACTTCATAGAGAGGGAAGCATTGTCCCTAAGTGACAAATGCAAGGCTGGACTAAGTCCCAATGTCCACTGAGATATTCAGACTCCTCTGTGATGTTCCTGAACTGGTATTTATGTGGTCATTGACCTCGCCATCAGAGTGTCTGGGCGAATCATGTGTATCTTTTTTTTACTCGTTGTTCTTAATTTTTTCTCTCCAGACCTGAAGAAATTCTATGTGCTCAGATAGTCTTATTTACAGAAAAATCATCCAGTGAGGGTTGGCCCTGGAATAAATGGACCGTTCAACAAGTATATCACTGTCTTCAAGTCTCACTTTTTCTTTTTTTTTGTTACTCTGTTGCCCTCAGTAGAGTGCCGTAGCGTCATAGCTCACAGCATCTTCCAACTCTTGGGCTTAAGAGATTCTCTTGCCTCAGCCTCCCAAGTAGCTGGGATTACAGGCGCCCACCACAATGCCTGGCTATTTTTTGTTGCAGTTGCCACTGCTGTTTTAGCTGTCTAGGGCCATGTTTGAACCCACCACCCTCAGTATATGGGGCCAGCGCTCTACCCACTGAGCCACAGGCGCCACCCAAGTCCCACCTTTTCTTTAAAGTCTCGTTCCACCACCTGACCCTTAAGTGATCATGACCTTCTTATGGGCACACTCATATTTATTACCTACCTCTCAGTGGTTCCCAAATGCTTTTCTTTGGACAGACTGTACCAGAATAACTATGGTCACTTACAAAAAATGTCTATCACGAGATCACAGCCCAGATCTACAGATTTAGATCTACAGGTTCTTCAAGGTTTGGCTCAAGAATCTATATTTTTAACAGGCTGTCCAGGTGAGTTATCTTAACATGGGGTGCCCTGTTAGGGAAATGAAGATTTGAATTTTTAAGACATAAAAATATTTTGAAACATGCATATGCAAATAAATTGAGAAAATCACAGCTTACATTGTCAGACGATTCATGAAGAGCAAGTAAGCGGAAAATTCGGCTGTTTTCAGGAAATCTGTTGTTCCTAGCTCTGCTGGTAGCAAGAGTTTTGAGGACAAATGACTTGTCTGGTGCAGGCCCAGAGGGGCTGCCATGTCAGCATTCCCAGTGGAGGCTGGCACAGACGGAGTTTGGTTTGTGCGTGTATATCTTTGTCTTAATGAACTTTTCAACGTTCAAACAAGTAATTTTTAAAAAGTATATAATTAGACCAAAAAGCCATTGGCTATCATCAATCAGGCCAGCCTTCTTGCCTTGATTATAATAAACTATTTAGCTGACAAGCTTGCAACTGTATTTTAATCTTCTTATCAATGCACTGATTTTGCTAGTACCATCATGTCCGGTTGCCTGAAAATTTGTTTTGTTTTTTCCCAACAAATTAGTGTCGCTCTTTACCTTTTAAAAGGGAAATAACTTTTTAAGTTCTACTTTCCAATGAAAACACAAATCTATGGCTAAAAACAAGGACTTAGAAGCCTTTGCTTGAACCAAGAGGGATTGGTCAAGATCGCTGGATCAGACATCAGAGGACTTCCCAGCAGTTCACTAGGTGGTGCAGGTGGGAGCAGCCCTGGACCACCCTGGAGAATCAGGGGTCATGGCCATAGCTGATGCCACAGCAGAGGGCATACTTGGATGCTTATTTAAAATGTTGTTTTAAATTTTGGTGGAGATGTTAAGAAGACCAAGGCAGGTGAGAAAGCCTACAGCACTATCCCCATGAAACCCACGATTGAAGAATTAATGGTGTTAATTTAGAATACAAGACTTGTAACTAAAGAGAGGAGATTCTTAGGTAGGGCCATGCAATGAGAAGAACCATAAATAAATAATTTTTAAAAGTACAGAAGTAAAACTAACTTCATTTAAGGTTAGCTACAGCTATTCTCTCTGGGTTCCTCTCACCGAAAGGAGACCATTGGATGAAATCCTGAATCTGTTTTGGGTCTCAAGTGACTGCCAAGCAGCAAGCATATAATTATTAACTGACATTTTTATATGATGCATTTATATGCGCTCATCAGACAAATTTAAACAGCTGGCTGAGGGACTGAGCTTGATCTGGATTTTCTATTACAGATGGCCAAAGGCAAGAGCATGAATAATGTTTGCCTTGTTGGCTCAGGTTACTATATTTATAATGATGCTATCTGTGAAGATGTTAACTTAAAAAGAACTTTTGGCAAAAGAAATGGTGAAGATATTCTCGACAAGATAGATGAGGTACTTACGGGCACTGTATCTATCACAAAATGTGCACGGTCATGTGCACAGATGGAGCTAAATCTGGAAAGGCAGAGCTCAGAAGAGGAATACCTCACACCAAACTGTTAGTACACCCAGGAAAAGACCAGCAGCCACCAGATCTTTTATCAAGACGCTCAACTGAGAAAGTTTGTCATTGTCCCAGTGGGTTCCATTGGGGGTGTCTGAAGTTCAATGACTTCTAAAAAAAACAAATGCTTAAAATTCTCATCTTTTGAAAACAAATTTATCAGAAAACCAGAAATATTTTTGACAGCTCACTGTAATGCACAGATGTAAGTTGGCTTTGCAAAAACAAATGCAAATGTAAGTTGGCTTTGCAGAGTGTTTGTCAGAACCTAAATGGGCCGCAGGAGTGTCATACTGGTGAGTCATCAGCCTGCTTCATGTCACACTGTCATCTTTAATTTACCCATAAATGATCTTTATGTTTTTTAATTTAAATACATATTTATATATTTTTATATCAGAATACCTAAATGAATATGTAAATATCTGCATGTAAATCTATTTAGATTTATATATTTTTTGAAATATGCAAATGAAACTTTAATACCTCATTTTCATTTAAAGCTTGATTTTATAAAATACAGACCAAAATATTTTTAAGAGTTCTGTATCACGGCAAATTAAAAAGTAGAACTATCCGTTGCTTTATAGGCTCCATTTACATAAATTAAAATACATGAAAATGTACTTAATATGGAAACTATACAATGAAATAAGTGAGAAAAGGACCTAACAGAGCAGTATCTTATTACTTATGGATTTAATTACTTTTAGGATTTAAACAATGATTCTGAATATTTGTACTTCTCCCGCTGTATTTTATATATTTAAATTTCTCCCTACTTATATTGAGTCAAGCTACTTGACCAAAATGTCTGATTTAAGAGAGCATTCGGCTTTATAGCAAAAGCTTTTCCTTTCTTTTTTTTTTCTTTGGTTCAAAATGGTTTTATGGAAAAACTTATCTGTAACAAAAACTTGGTATTGAGTGCAAAGGCCCCACCCTTTTTTGAGCAAAGCATATAAAGAGCAAAATTTTTTCCACCTATAATTACCACCCTTAAAGAAATTAATATTACAAAGCTGTTAAAAATGTGCTTGTTCCCTTTGAGCTGTGTGTGATAAATTCATTTTGTCAACCCTATGGCTGAGTCAAACAGGTGTCTCCTAAATGGGGCAATTACGCATAGTTCAGTAAAGTATGATGTTGGTTAAAAATTAACCAATGAAATAAAATATTCAACTATAGTTGATTTGGTTTCAGAACAAACACTTAAAAATTACATACGTGATTTGCCTCCTTTCATCCTCTGTCACTGACAGGACTTTTGTAGGCTACTGTGCCATTTACTTTGTCCTGGCAGATGAATGAAGACAGACTTCCTCAGACTTGGAAAGGAACTGGGGTCTAGA
This sequence comes from Perodicticus potto, assembly GCA_963574655.1. Classification (NCBI taxonomy): domain Eukaryota; kingdom Metazoa; phylum Chordata; class Mammalia; order Primates; family Lorisidae; genus Perodicticus; species Perodicticus potto. Next base: position 29,884 of record CAUYRH010095119.1, read on the forward strand.
CTCTTCCCATTTCTCAGGTACAACCAAATCTTTGGATAGATCAGTAGATCAAATGAAGAAGAAACGTCACACTAACACCTTCACAGTAGCTCTGTTCTGTCTGCTCACTGACTGGATGTCATCCTGGAGAGCATTCGGGGACTTTTCTCTGGGGACACTGTCATCTTTGCAGTCTTGTCCTGCTCAGTCTCAAACTGCCATCTTTCAAAGACCTCACCACTTTCAGTGTTTGAGACAACTCCAACCAGTTTCTGAAAGGAACATTTGTGTAATCAATCTTCTAGTTGTTCCACCCCATGGTTTAGGTATTTATTGAACTTAAGATCAGTAGTTACAAGCAAGGAGACTCCCTGTTTCAGCACTAAAAGTTTCAGATGGCTATATGCCACACTGATGTGAAATTCTGTTGATGCCAAATGAGAAGAACTCAGCCACAATTTGGCATTGCAGCTCAGGGCGATGCCCAGCTCCAGGACAGCTGCAACACCATAGCCAGGCCCACCACCGAAGGCACGTGCTTTAGGTCAGCAACCACTATGGCGGCCATGACAGTTCTCTGCCAATCATTTCAAAAGTCTAGATATTATATATTTAAATATATATATATATAATATTGGGTTTGGGTTTTGTTTAGAAACAGTGTCTCACTATGTTGCTTAGGCTGGTTTCCAACTCCAAAATATATGTTTGGCTGAAGCTCAAGTGATCCTCCTGTCTCAGCCAAACATATATTTGAATAATATGACGTACACCTATGAACTTGTTATCCAAAAACTAGAACTAGGACAATATTATCAGACATCTACCAATCAGCTTTATTCTATCCCCTCATTCTGCCTCCTCCTCAGCATCCCAAATTGTGTTGATTCTTTGCTTTAAAAATGCATTACTATGCATCTCTAAAGCACAGCATTATGTTTTGATTGTTTGCAAAATTTACTAAAAGGATTTTTTTTACATGGTCCTCTGGATACCTGCTTTATTCACAGAATGTTGTAAAGAATCCTCTATTTATTTTGGGTAGCAAAAGTTTGTTTTCAACGTAAGATAATATTTCATTGTGTGAATATACCTTGATCTATTATCCGTTTTCCTCTCCATGTGCTTTTTCGGGTCAGTATATTGCTGTTATAAATGTCCTTATACACTCCACCTAATGTTCATGTGCAAGACTTTTTTGGACAATGTTTTGTCTTCCTTTTCCCGAACATGTTGCATCTTCCACTTACTTATTTGAAGAATTTTTTAAAATCAAGTTTTATAATGCACATAGGTCTTGCATGTGTATCATTTCATCTTCTCTTTAGGTATCTTGTAATATTTGTTGCTGTTGTGAATGATACCCATTTAAAAAGCAATTTGCTTGTTCATCATCGCTAGCTCATGAAAATAAAGTTGACTTTGCATTTGTATATTCATCTTATATCCAGCCTCTTTGCTAATGCATCTTATTATTTCTAATAATACACCTGTAAATTCTTTTGAGTTTTCTGTGTAGACCATGATGATTTGAAATAATTAAATAATTGAAGCTTTATTTTCTCCCTTCCAATCCTCAAGCTTTTAATGCTAAAGTTTGAATTAATTAATTTTTGATTTTACTTTGCTAGTTATAATTTTTAGTTCAAGATTGAAGAGTGATAGTGGCCATCTTATTCTTATTTTAAAATGAAAACTCTACAAAATTTCCAAGGTGAGTATGTTCTTTTATTTATTTATTTGTTTATTGGTTTTGGCTGGAGCTGGGCTTGAACCTGCCACCTCCAATATATGGGGCTGGTGCCCCACTCCTTTGAGCCACAGGTGCCACCCGCGAGTATGTTCTTTGTTGTAGGTCTTGCCAACATAGTTTATCAGATTGAATCAGTAATTGTCAAACTTTTTTCATTATTTCCCCTCTCACAAAGATCCTTTTTAGACAACTTTCCCTGATTAACTGTCTCTATGACATTTTAATGTTGCACATATTCTGTTTAGCACATTATTAGTGTAAGTATACCCACGCTTCACACATTAAAAGAGCAAGTTTTTTTCATACCACTATCCCAGAACCATTTTGTTTTTCCCCTCCTGGAGGTGGTATAATCTCTTCAAATCTTGCATGAAAGGTGATTTCTTTTTACTTCTAGCCTTGGTAGATGTTTTAAACTTTAATTGGTGCTAAACTTTATCAAATGTGTCTCTAGTATCTGTTAGAGATTTCATTTGTACTTTCTACTTTAATATTTATCATGGTAAATAAGATTTATAGATTTTTCTAACAGCTAAGTAATACTCAAATTCATGGGATAAACCCAATTAATGCAGTATGTAATACCTTTTTTATGCACTACTGAAATTATTTTATGAATATACAGTCATGAGTTGAACATGCCAACGATTTTCTTTTCTAGGCTATCCCTATTTGGTTTTGGTATCGAAGTAAATAAATGAGTTGGAAATTATTCCCTCTTTTAAAAAATTAACATTTTGCTTGAAATTATTGTAGATTCAAGGTAAGGAATAAAACATGTATAACGTACTTTTTTACTCAGTTTCCCTCCGTGGTAAATCTTGTAAAACGATGTTACAATATCCAAATATCAATATTCTTATATAGAACATTTCTATCACTGACAGGATTCCCGATGTTTCCTTTTTATTGCCACATCCACCTCTCCCACCCACCTTCCACCCTAACGTCTGGTTACCACTGATCTTGTCTCCATGATTATGACTTTGTCATTTCAAGGGTGTTAGCTGGGCATGGTGGCTCACACCTGTAATCCTACCACTCTGGAGACTGAGGCAGGAGGATCAGTTAAGTTCAAGCATTCAAGATTAGCCAGAGTCAGAGCAAGACCCATCTCTATTAAAAATAGAAAAATTAGATGGGCACCATGGCTGGTGTCTGTAGTCCCAGCTACTCGAGAGTTAGAGGCAGGAGGGTCACTTGAACTTAGGAGTTTGAAGTTACCCTGAGCTCAGGTGATGCCACAGCACTCTAGCCTAAGCAACAGAGTGAGATTCTGTCTCAAAAAAAAAAAAATGTTGTATACAATTCTCTGGAGATTCATCCAAACTGTTGCAAGTATTGTTTTTATTTTTTATTGTTGAGCAATGTTCCACAGTATTTATGTATAACATTCACCCATTAAAAGACATATGGATTATTTCTAGTTTTTCATGATTATGAATAAAGATGCTGTAAACATTTGCTTATAGCCTTTTGTGTAAACATAAGTTTTAATTTCTCTGATGTAAATACCCAGGAGTGCAATTGCTTGGTCATAGAGCAGTTGCATATTAAGTGTTTTAAAAAACTGCTAAAATATTTTCCAGGGTGACTATAATATTTTGCATTCCTATGAGCAATGATGAGTGGTATATAATTTCTCCACATCCTTGACAGCATGCTTGTCTGCCATCATTGTTTATTTTAGCCATTATAATATGTGTGTGTAGCACTATCTCCTGGTGGTCTTAACTTGCATTTTGTTAATGGTTACTAATGTTCAGTACATTTTTATATGCTCATTTGCCATCTGTATATTCTCATGGGCAAAGTCTGTTTATGTCTTTTGCTCATTTCCTATTTGGATTGTATGTTTTTATTATTATTTGGGCAATTCTTTATATAGTCTAACTATTAATCTTTTGTTGGATATGTGATTATTTTGAAATATTTTATTCCACTGTTTAGTTTTCTTTCATCATTTTAACAAGATTTTTCACATAGAAAAATTTTGCTGAAGTTCAATTTATCGATTTTTCCTTTTATGGATCATGCTTTTGATGTCAAGTCCCAGAACACTTTGGCTAGCCCAAAGATCTTCTCATATATTTTTTCTAAAAGTTCTACAGTTTTACAGTCCATGATCTGTTTTGAGGTACTTTTTGTTTAAGTTGTGAGGTTTCCATTAAGTTTCACTTTCTTTTTTTAATCAACATCCAATTACTCCTGCAATGTTTATTGAAAAGACTGTGTCCTCTCCCATTGAAAGACTATTCTGTGCTGCGTATTCAGTTCCATTGATACTTCTTTTCATCCTTCTGCCAAGACTTCAGCGTCTTAATTAATGTAGCTATATAATAGATTAGTTATACACTATTTGCTCTCATTTTCTTTTTCAAAATTGCATTAGCTACTTTAGTACCCTTACTTTTTCATACAAAGCATTTTGGAATAACTTTTCTATGTCTATGAAACAACTTGCTAGGATTTTTATTCGCTTTCAGGGAGGTCTTTTTAACACATTTGGGAAGTATTCAGTAATTATTTTCTGAATACTCTTCCAGCTCTGCTCTCCTTGGTCTCTTTTTCCTGGGCACAGCTTACACAAATGTTAGATCTTTTTTGCCACAGGTCTCTGAGGCTTTATTCATTTTTTTTCAGTCTATTTTTACTCTTTTGTTCAGACTGGGGGGTATTGGGGAATATCTATTGTTCTGTTTCCAAGTTCACCGATGCTTTTCTCTCCACCTCCATCCTGCTGTTGAACTCATCCACTGGGTCTTGTGCTTTGGCTATTGTATTTTTAAAGTCTAAAGTGCACATTGATTCTTCTTTATATCATATTTCTTTACTTAGATTTTCTGTTTTGTCATTTGTTTCAAGCATTTCTGTAATGGCTTGTTGGAGCAGTTTATGATAGAAGCTTTAAAATCCTTTCAGATAATTCTCACATTGCTGTCATCTCAATGTTGGCATGTATTGGTTGTCTTTTAAAATTAATTTGAGATCTTCTTGGTCTTTGGTTTAATAAATGATTTCCTATCAAAACGTGCACATTTGGGTATTATGTTCTAAAACTCTTGATTGTTATATAGACTTTATGTTTTAGCTGGCTGCTTCTGACAAGGTTCTAGAGCAGAAAGGAGGGGAACCATTGTTACCATGAGATGGGGGCAAAAGTTGAAGTTCCCTCACAGTCTGCATTGACACCTGAAGGGTGATATGCTTGTTACTGTTGAGTGGGGATGGGTGTCCCCACTTTCTCTCTAGGCTTCCTCTGACATGGCTGCAGTGAAGAGGGACGTATAACCTCATGACTCTCAGTGGGCATGGAAACCTGGGCACCCTACATGGCCTGGCTGACCTCATGGTGATGGAGTTTGTTACATCTGCAGAGGGTGAAAGTCTCGGCTCCATGTTTGGTCTTCCCTGACACCACCTGTAGAAGAGAACTGGGGAGTCTATTTATGGTCTCAAAAGGATAAAAATCCAGGCTCCCCTAAGCCTTTGCTGGAGTGGGTAGAGATGAGACCACAAATGTTTCCTGTGGTTTTTAGCTGGAAGAGAGCAATTATCATGGGAAAGCCTTTTGGCATAATATATGGCACTTTTTCTGTTCTTTCAGTTAGAAAGAGCAGACTGTTGTTGGGACTATTTTGTTACGTTCCTTGGAACTTCCAGGTTTCTGGCTTTGTCAGCTCCAAATATAGGATGTATTAGGCAAAAAAAAAAAAAAAAAAAAAAAAAAAAAACAAGCCCAGGCAATGCACCACTCTCTCACTCTTTTAAGAGCAAGGCCCCTCTCTGCCTCAAAAATCTTCTTGTGCTTGTTTTATATATACTACCCAGAACTTTTAGCTGTACTTAGCAGAAGAAATACAGGAAAGTACATCAACTCTATCTTCTTTTTAAAAATAGATTTCTCCTTAAAGAAATAAAAAACTAGGAGAAGGAGGAATATATCCCACCTCATTTCTACCTCCAAAATGAGGCCAATACTACTCTGATACCAAAACTGTACAAAGACATCCCAAGAAAGGGAAGTGAGAGACCAAAAGTCCTTATGAGAATATACATGTAAAAATTCTCAGGAAAATGCTGGCAAAGCACATTCAACAATACCTAAAAATGCTTATCCACCACCACAAAGGGGAATTTATGTGAGCAATGCAAGGTTGTTTCAATTACTGAAAATCAGTCGCTGTAATATACCATATTAATTTGTAGAGTAGGAGACAGGGCTGACATCTGATGCAGGAACTTGAAGATTGGGTGCAGGTGTTAAAGTCAACAACTCTCAGGCAGAAGCTGACTAGGGGCTGATAGCTGCAGACAAGAACGGCATCAAGGACTTGTCAGCTCTCTGCCACCTTACATGAACTTGACTAATTACACTATCATTTACACTGTGGTTTTAAAGTTTCTCCTTTGAAATCACCAGGGCAGTTCCAAAACTATCATAGAAAGGATGAAAATGAGAGGGAACATAATTCTAGAAATTACTACCTGAATTTTTCCTAAAAGCCAACTTCAATCTTAAGTACTCCTCCCCTCAATTAGTAAGACTTCAAAAGAACGAAAACCATTTTCTCACAGTGCAGCTGCTTTTCTTCCATCCAGCTCATTCTCTCTCGAGAGTATACTTTCACTTTCAAAAATAAAATATAATATAATAAAATATAATGAAACTCACCCAACAGATGCAATGTAGGGGTATATGACACACCTCCTAGGTGAAGGGCTCAACTAAACTTGGACTTTACCTAACAAATGTAAACAAAGTAACCTGATAGTACCCTCATATTAATCTGAAATAAAATAATAAAATAAAATAAAGCTGTCACTTGCTTGGGTTATGTGGTGCATTCTAAAACTCTCTTCTCCATGTTCATCAAGAACCTGGAAAAGTGGGTGATGCCTGTGGCTCGAAGGAGTAGGGCGCCAGCCCCATATGCTGGAGGTGGCGAGTTCAAACCCAGCCCCGGCCAAAAACTGCAATAAATAAATAAATAAATAAATAAATAAATAAATAAATAAATAAAATGGAACCTGGAAAAACTTTCACTTTGACGCTACTAATATCAGTCCTTTCCAATCCTATGTTGGAAGATATCAGATACATTTTTTGTTGTTGTTGTTATTGTTGCATTTGTTCGCCTGCTGTGCTGGAAAAAAAGTGCATACACACCCTTCTTACAGGAGAAATCTCATCACTCAGCTTGTGAGCAATGTGAGGATCAGAAATTCAAGAACGAGAGGAAGACCATCATCTTCTGACACTGAGGAAATGCTAAATGGGAAGATGCATTTTATCATGCAAAGTCAACAAAGGAGCACATGGTTTTCAGCAGAAGAAACAAACGAGAAAGGTGGAAGGGTGAAAACCATTTTCAACCATGAGATGTGCAAGAGGAAGCCTGGAGTGCCTCCTGGAGATTGCTTCAAGAAGGATCACACCCCAAAAATTACAAACAAAAATAAACAAAATACACCGTTTTACATCACCTAAAATAGACAATAAAATCACCAGGTGAGTTCGTATTTAAAACTGTAGGATAACTACAAGTAATCCATCAACCTCTTTCCCGTCCAAAATAAAAAAGAGCTGGGGAGTATGTGGGTGGCAGAAAGGTTAGGCACAGAGAAACCATTTGACAAAATCTAATACCTTTTCATGTTAAAAATGCTCAAAATAGTAGGGATATAAGGGAACTTTCTCACCTGATAAAGAGTATCTGTGAAAAACCCACAGTGAACATACTTAATAGTGAAAGACTGAATCCTTTTTCTCTAACATTAGAAATAGGACAAGGATGTTCATTATTCCTACTTCTTTTTCTATGGAACAATGACTTTTTTTATTGTATTTTGTTTTTGAGACACAGCAACCTCAAACTCTTGGGATCAAGTGATGCGCTTGTCTCAGCCTCCCAAGTGGCTGGGACTACAGGTGCCTGCCACAATGCCCAGCTTTTTTTTTTTTTTTTTTTTTGAGTGGAGATGGGGTGTTGCTCTTGTTCATGTTAAACTTGAACTCCTGAGCTCAAGCAATCCACCCACCTTGGCCAATCAGAGGATTACAAGTATGTGCCACTGCACCAGGCCCATTATTCCCACTTCTAATCACCATCTTACTGGAGGTTATAAGAAGCACATTTTGGCAATATAATGAAATAAAAGGCCTTACAATTAGAAAGAAAGATGTAAGACAGTCTGTATTTACAGATGACCTCATTTCTTACTTGTACATAAAAAACCTGAGGAATTTACTAAAAAGAAAAAAATACTATTAGAACAAACACATTCAGGAATTTTGCGGGATTCAGAATCAGTATAGAAAAGGCAGTTGTATTTCTATACACTAAAATGAATAATTCAAAATGAAATAAGTAAATAATTCCATGTATAATAGTATCAAAATAATAAAAGATATAGGAATAAATTTAGCAAAAAAAAAAGTGAAATATTTAAATACTAGATACAAAACATCATCGAAAGAAGTTAACAAAAACCTTAATTAATGGAAAGACAACTCACATTTATGTATTTGAAGACAATATTTAGTTAGGATGGGGACACTTCTCAAATTGATACACAAATTTATGTAATGCCTATCAAAATTTATTTATTTATTAATTATTATTATTATTTTTGAGAAAGAGTCTCACCCAGTTGCCCAGGCTAGAGTGCCGTGGTGTCACCCCACTCACAGCAACTTCAAACTCCTGGGTAGAGTTTCAGCCTCCCGAGTAGCTGCAACTATAAGCTCCCACCACAGCACCTGGATAGTTTTTCTATTTTTAGTAGAGATGGGGTCTTGCTCTTGCTCAGGCTGCTCTTGACCTTCTAAACTCCAGCATCTGTCTGCCTTGGTCTCCCAGAATGTTAGGATACAGGCATGAGACACAGCAACCAGCCTTAGCTGTCTTTTATTTTGCAGAAATTGATAAGCTGATCTTAAAAGTCATGTGAAAATGTAAGAGATCCAGAAACCCTTTGAAAAAGAAACTAAAACTAGACTAGAAAAGATGAACAAAGTTGGAAAACTCACACTTCCTGATACCATAACTTAATACAAAGCTACAGCAATCAAGGCTGTATGATTATCTGTATAAAGACAGACATATAGATCAATAAGATGAAATTGAGAGTTCATAAATAAACCCATATGTCTGTGGATAATTGATCTTCAAAAAAAGTACCCAGTTAAATGGGGGAATAGTATTTTTTTCAACAAATGGTTCTGGGGCAATTGTATATCTACATATAAAGAGTGAATTTATTACACAATATATAAAATTGACTTACACTGGATCAAAGGCTTAAGAATTGAAATAATGATGGGTGTCTCTGCTGCACTTTGGAAGAAGAGTTGTCTTGGGCCACGCAGTGAATAACACACAAGCACTAAGGGAAGCTACTCAGCAGAAAAAAAAGGTCCGTGCATAATTTTCATCATATCCGCCATCACAGATAAGCAAAAAAAGTCCTCACAAAATCAACATGCAGACCATGGGCTGCAGGTTGGACACCTATTCTTGGAGGAAAATATATGTGAATGTTTGTGAGCTTGCATCAGGCAACAGTTTCTTAAATGGGACACCAAAATCATGAGCAACCAAACAAAAAATAAATTGGACTTCACCATAATTAAAAACATTCATACTTCAAAGGGATGCTATCAAGACCGTGGAAAGACAACCTCTAGAATGGGAAAAATATTTGGAAATCACGTATCTTGAAAAGGAGTCAGGATTCAGTTACATAGGGTATCCCCAAAGTTGTTATACACAAGGAAAGTGGGAAATTGTTGCTAAATATATCTTTTTTCTTACAAAATATTCATCACAAATTTTTTTTACAAAATATTTATAAAATATTCTCCACTTGTTGGGCAACTCTTTCTACACACACACAGTCTTTTCTCCTACTTGCAGGGAACACAATCCAAGATATCTCTTGTTATGCAATTTTCCTATGTAAACACCAGACTTTTGAAATAGTATGTATAAAGAATTCTTACAGCTCAAAGATAAAAACACAAAGAACCTAATTAAAATATAGGCAAAAGGCCGGGGAATGGTGGCTCACGCTTCTAATCCTAGCACTCTGGGAAGCCAAGGGGGGTGGATTACTTGAGTTCATTAGTTCGAGACCAACCCGAGCAAAAGCAAGACCTTGTCTCTACTAAAAATAGAAAAACTGAGGCAAGAGAATTGCTTGAGCCCAAGAGTTGGAGGTTGCTGTGAGCTATGATGCCACTGCACTTTACCTAGGGTGACAGCTTCAGATTCTGTCTCAAAAAAAAAAAAAAAAAAAAAAATATATATATATATATATATATATATTTATATATATATATATATATAAACAAACACACAACAGGGAGAGAGAGAGAGAGAGAGAGAGCGAGACACACAAATAAAAAACACAA
>CAUYRH010095121.1:0-34272 GCA_963574655.1 Perodicticus potto
GTCTTCCAAAAAGCTGGCTGGGATTGTGCCGAGTTGTGACCCAACCACTTTGGAACGACGGGCACAGTGACGCTCGAGGTGCTTCTGCACTTGATGCAGACTCAGAATTCTGAGAAGCCAGGCTAGTCTGCGCCTGTTCTCGGCACTGTCAGTGTGGGGCAGGGAGGACAGGCAGCCGTCATCTAGCACAGCCACGGAAGTTGTTTTGGTCTCTGTCCTCGTTCTATAACTTTTGTTGGGGACACTGAGGACAGGGTGATGGAGGAAGAACGTGCGGGAATTATTCAGTGGGAAGCCTTGGCATTGTGAAGGACAGTGGGGGAAGAGGGGCCGGAGCAGGCGAGCTGGGTAAGATGCAAAGCTGACATCGTGGAGCGGAGGGTGGGAAGGCCGGAGCAGAGGATGGAACATGTGACACCTTCAGTGACAGGAAGGATTGAGGAGTGAAAAGTGATTGATCACACTTGTGACTAATTACAACTGTTTCCTTACAGTATATCAATATCTATACAGAAGTAAAAGATACTTCCAGTTCCCTGACAGGTAAATGTATTCTCAATAAAACCAGTTCAAATCTCATCTCTGTGAAGCTTTCCTGCCCTTCCAGCCTAGCTTCTCTGCACCCCCCAGCACACAGGTGCTCTCTGGACCCCTACGGTGACTCCCAGCCCAGCATAGCCTTTGCCTGTGGAAGGGCCGGTAAACTAGGCTGCTATTTAAAACCAAAATTCACTGCAGCCACTTCAGCCCCTGAGAGAGTGATAGATATTTCTCTGCAGAGAAGAAAGCCTTTATTGAACAGAATAGGCTCCTAGTCCTCTGTTGAAGGAGGTGCCCCAGAGCATGATCTGGAATAGTCCACAGAAACAAAGAAAGAATAAAACTGCTCTACATTCAAAAGAAGCAGGGATCTGGGAGATCCAAGGAGCACCCCAGCCAGCCCCTGGCAGCACAGGTGGCCTAGGAAACTAAAAAGAGACTGGGTGGCGTCCACATTTGATTATGTTCTGCGTAGCCTTTTGCTGTCCCCTCACCCCTCATTAGAGCACGTTAGTAACCTGTCACTTGCACTAAGGCCCCATGGTTCACAGGAAAATAAGGAAAGGAGGCTGAAGTCCACATCTGGGTCTGTACATGGCAGAGAAAATAGAACAGCCGAGGAAGGTGGGACGCGAGAAAACCAGGTGGACAGTGTCATCAGGAGGCCAGAGTGAGCTGACCGGGAGAATCTAAACTACAGCAACAGCAGCAGAGCCTTCCTCTGGGGTGGACAGTAAGTATTTGATCAATTTTTTTTTTAAGTCCAAGGAAGGGAGATTCTAGCTGCCATCTGGGTTATACTGACCGGCCTCCAGCAGCTGACTGAGGGTTCTGCACTACTAGAAAGAGGCCCTGAAGGTGAGGAAATGTGACTTAAACAGCTCTGTGCCCTGGGGGCCCAGCAGAATACATGACACACAGTCAGTGACAACTAAGTATCTGTAAATAAATGGATAAAAGTTTGCATCTAAAAAAACGATTCTTTCCTGTTAGGACAAGAATATCGGATAGTTTAGATCAGATAGTTCCTCGGTGGCATGGGAAAAATATCTAAAAGGAAAAAGGGCAGCGGAAACAGCAGAGCAAATGTTAAATTCCATGTTAACGACCCGGAAGAGGAAGAGGCTCATACATTCACATGTGATGCTGTGCTCTCGAAAAGCAGGAATAATAAAACTGAGAGGGGAAGACTGCCGTGATCAGGGAGAGAAGTAAAATACGGGGAAATGACGTCCTCGGAAAGAAGAGGTGTGGGAAGACTACAGAAAAGAAAGGCTCGTGTAGGTTGAGAAGCTCAGCCTCCCGGCACAGAGTTACTCAGGCAGTGAATTCTTACCTCATCTCTGCAAGCAGAAAGCAGCACTTCTACAAACAGGAAAGAGGAGGGGGAAAGAGCAGACTGAAGTGGTCTAGAACATTCCGTAAGTCACTGGCAGTGCTCACAGCAGTTTTCTGCCCCTATGTCGGCATGAGGAAACCAAGACCCCAGAGAAAAAACCATTCTCAAAACTGAGATTGTCTGCCAATCTGCCTGGAATTGTGAAGCCCTCTTGGGATTTTATTTCACTACTCATCTTTCTGATCAAAGAGTCACACCTGATATACACTTGCCAGTGTTTTTAATAATAATCTTTTGAAATGTTCAGATAACACTGGAGGTATTTTAGAAATTTAAGAATCGCTTTATTAGAGGCAATGTATGATTTTAAAATAATACATAACAAACTGAATTTCATACATCTAAGTCATTTTTTCCCAAGTGAGGAGAAATAATGCCATCCAGATGGAACCCAAAGTGATAGATCTGCCTGCAGAGAACTAGACTCACTGGCCACATTTATAACACCGAAACACTCACTCAGGCTAAAGCATAACAAGTGATGGCAAGGTTTGTGTTTTCTTTTTTCTTTATGGAATCAGGCAAGGAAAGTAAGTTCAAAATGATAGGAAGTGCTGTGGGCAGCAGAGGGGTGGGGCGTGAGGATTACTGCAAGCCATAAAATTACTCCATATAAATATGTAACTGAGCTGCCAGCTTTCTTTGCATTGTGAGGAGAAACAGACTAAATTTAAAAGTCAACAGCTATTTATTGCAGTTTTTATCATTAGAAGTTTTTTATTGTGTCAAGCAGCATACTACATAACAGCCTGTCGTACAGGCTAGCTTGTGATTATACCAGAATAATTATTAGAACATTTAATGGGAAAATACAGATCTTTATTCTACTTTCCCAGAAAAATCAACAGTGCTCCCATTTCTCACTTTTGAAAGAGGATTTACAATATTTGACACCAGATGATTTTTGCAAAGTGCTTTTAGAACCTGAGTAAGAGGATTGCTCTCAGATACAAAGCCCTGGAACATTTTTTTTTTCCTTCTTTCCTTATTGTAAAAAACAAGGACTCCATCCAGCCCATCAAGTCATTTTTCAAAGCCAGACAAATCACTTATTTTCCTCCCCTTCATATTTTCCAGAGGATTTCTAGGCAATTTTTCAGAAACTACTTTTCCTTCACTTTAAATAAAAGACCCTTTCTGGACAGTCCCCTAGCTCCCACCTTTCACGTCTGAGGAAGAGTTTATAATTTTACCGCCTTCGTGCCATCATTACGGGGATTCTAAGGCACATCTAAGTCACAGAGTGGAAGCTGTAGGGAAATAAACAAAGAACGCTGAAAAGAGAACAAACAGGGGCGATTTATTCCCCCGTTTGGCAAGGAAGCGAGCCACCATCACCCGAATTCAGCAGAGGTGCAAAGCCGGGCCACTGAGGGAGGAAGCTCGACGGGAGGAGCGGGAGGTTTCGGGAGCTGCAGGGGTGTCACTAGCACGAGGGCATCGCATGAGTGACAGGCTTCATGTGGCTTGCGGAATACACAGTATTTGGCTTTCCCTGGTTAGCTGGGAAGCGGGTAGGGAGGGGCCTTGCCCTGGGTGCTGTGGGCAGTCGCTGCAGAGGTCATGGTCCGGCTCCCCTGGTGGTTTCCACAGAGCCTGTGGCTCACAGTCCTGCTGTCAGGGTGGTCTGAACACCGTGTGTTTGTACGTCCACTTCCCAGTCTGCATCTTCAGGGGGTTCCCACTTGTGAGGGGCTGACCGGTTCTCAGCAGGCTGGAGATGCTGGCCCCCACCGTCAGGGACTGTTCCCCACCTCCCTCAGCAGCTGCGCGGCGAGACCGTCCTGACCTTCTGTTCTCCCGTGATGGCAATCGCGTGACCTGAGAGCAGCCATTCTGGGCAGAGCAGCGAACCCATACAATGACCACCATGGTCAAGAACAAGAACATCTGACAGTCCCTGTAAGACACACGGAACCAAGAACATCATCCAGTTGTCCAACCCAGGCCTTATACCACCATAATGAGAAAGCCGCTTGAAAAGCAAATTTCACAGTCCCTCAGAATCGGTCTTAAAGGAACAAGCTGCCTTTTCATTATTGTGACATATGGCCTGTTCTATATTGTGTGTTTCATTGACATAAGCGATGACACGAATGCCACCATAACTTACCAACAAGAAATGTAGAGAAAAGTGACTGGTCGCACCATCATTGCTCACACCAATGAGATGAGGTAGATCTGGGTTTCATCTAAAGCAGAGGTGACATCATTAATCATTTCTGCCAAAGTTGGTAATAAGCTTCTTACAGCCTACCCTAGTTGCGTGTTTCCCACAGGTGGGAACACTACTCTGATTGTTTTCATAAACAATGAATCAATAATTTCCCCAGATAGAACACCTGAGTAATCAAAGGTGGCATTGTTTTGGAGCATGTGTCTAAATCAGAATTTCCAGAGTTGGTGATTTATAGAATCAGGGTCTGTGTGTACAGACAAGTCCAGGGATACTATTATTCCTAAAGTGTCTGTGTGATAGTCTAACATAAACCGGAGCCGGCATCTCAGGCACAAAGGCGTGGTCTCTGGTGGGGGCCGTGGAAAGCCTGGGAGAGAGCAGTTCCTGACCTGGGGCCAGAACCAGGCTATACGTTACTTGTGTTACATATTTTGGTTTATATTAGTTGCATAGGTGACAAGTACTTGGCCCACCAACTTACGAAAGTTGTTAAATTAAGATTTAGAATAACCTAGGGTCTTATCCGTTGACTGTAATAATTGGCTCCTTTCCTGGGAAGGAGGAACGTGGCAAAGTCACGGGTTGGTTTTTGTAAAGTTAATTGTCCACCTAACCTACCTGTAGGTGCAGGTAGATATAATTTCCATCAGCCATAATTTCCATGATCCCATTTGATGAAACCGGAATTGATCCCAGAGGTTTTACTGGGGGGGAATTACAGCAATCAGTAGGATTGGGGGCCAGTCACTATTCTGCAAAAAAAGAGTGCAAAGGGGTAGAAAAGAATTACCTGACACTACCCAGGATGCCACTCTAATGGGAGGAAACCAACATGGAAAACTGGATGTCAACCAGTGAATCAACCTCCCAGGGCTCAGCACTCAGGAGAGCAGAGCTCAGCGCTGTGCAGACTGGCCGTGTGGGCCTGGGCCTGACCAGCCAGGAGCAGCAAGGCACAGGGGCCTCTGCGGCCTCCACACGTGGTCTCAGGTGTGGGCTCATAGCACAAAACGGTGAAGACTGTGTCTTGGTGGGATGTCAAGGAAAGCTCAGATAAACAAAGACCATCCAAAGGAGAACAAATAGCATTTATTCACAGTTGCTACTTGTGTTTGGAGGAGACTCAAAGGCAGATGAGGGAATATGGAAGTTTTATAGTTAAAACATAAAAGGATGGCTTCAGGTATGATTTGTGGAGGCTGCTGGAATGGGAAGCGTGGAGGAAGCCAGGCTATAGCAGACGTGAGGCATCTTATGTGATGGGTGTGGGGAACACACTGCCTTTCCCTGATTGGCCTTGGGTTGGAAGCAGGAAAAACTGGGCAGGCTGGCAGCCACTGACCAGGTCTGGGCCGCCCTGTGCTGGCTCCTGCAGAGGCTGCAGGTCGAGTCCTGTTGTCACAGATGGTGTGGCCACTGCTCCTTTGCGCACTCAGTAGCTCAAAGCTAAAGCATCTATTTCCTTGCACAGTTCCCTGTCTTTTCATTAAAAACGTTTTATTGTGACAGGGATATCACATCTAAGCAGAGAAGACATTTTGCTAAGAGCATTAGTCAAAGCAGGAAAAAGGCAGGATTTTTTTTTAAGAAAGGTCTTGAAGAGAGATCATCATTGAGATGCTTATAACCAGCTGCTTCCATAAAAATCAGGGCAGTCAGCCTTTAAGACCCCAAGCAGTCATGGTCATGTAGCATGAGGTTCGTCATATCAAGCTCCCAGATGCTAAATCTCCAGGAAGCTTCTCACAGTCAATCAAACATGAAGCTCTAATAAGCCAAAATTGGGCATAGTCACAGCCAAAAAAATTCAGAATCAGTGATAATTTAGATGAAATATTTTCCCCACAGAAAAAAACTTGCTAAATAAATTATTATGTATATCTGTAAGTGAAAAAAAAAAATCCTTGCGTTTCTTTTCAAATGAGCCATTAATCAGAATTTTTACTAATGCTGATTGCTAATGCTCCCAACCTTAGGAGTCCAAATAAAGCAGAATTTATAAACGTGACTTATTGTGCTTAAGGTTACATAATATGCCAGTGTGAAATTCCATGTGATTTTGAAAATTAAAAGCATAACTAAAGGGGCTTTCACAGAGGTACCTGAGGCCCATTGTATTTAGTGAAAATGTTAAGTCCCATAATTGGGTACGATATTTCCCTCTGTAATTGCACATGATGCAACAGAATATTTTTCTACTGTAACTATTAGTGAAAAACAGGGAAGTAAGGGTGTAGTTGGATTTACATAAAGAATACTTTTTAGCAGAGTAAAATAAAAGTCGGGGGCCTGGCTCGGCGCCTGAGGCTCAAGCGGCTAAGGCACCAGCCACATACACCTGAGGTGCGAATCCAGCCCAGGCCCGCCAAACAACATTGATGGCTGCAACCAAAAAATAGCCGGGCATTGTGGCAAGCGCCTGTAGTCCCAGCTACTTGGGAGGCAGAGGCAGGAGAATCGCTTGAGCCGGGGAGTTGGAGATTGCTGTGAGCTGTGATGCCACTGCACTCTCTCCAGGGTGACAGCTTGAGGCTCTGTCTCAAAAAAAAAAGTTGGGGGCCTGGCACAGTGGCTCACACTTGAAATCCTAGAACTCTGGGAGCCAAGGCAGGTGGATTGCCTGAGTTCAGGAGTTTGATACCAGCCTGAGCAGAAGTCAAAAATCCAAAGTCAAATCCAAATCCCTCTCTACTATAAATAGAAAAATTAGCCAGGTGTAGTGGTGGGTGCCTGTAGTCCCAGCTCTTTGGGAAGCTGAGACAAGAGGATGGCTTGAGCCCAAGAGTTTAAGGTTGCTGTGAGCTCTGACACCATAGCATTCTAGCCTAGGGAATAGAATGAGACTCTGTCTCAAAAATAAATACATAAAAAGTAAAAATTGAACTTGGGTAACTTAAAAATTTCTTTTAGCCTCCAAATTCTGACTGTCCACTCTTCTTTGTGTGGATTTTCTTATGAGCCAGGCTCAGTTCTGAACACTCTTGAGAATATAACCCTCTGTGAGGTGAGGCTGACAGTAGCAGTTACTTGCTGAGTGCCTGCTATGTGTGGGTCCATCCTCAACTTCTGCCCCTTTAATCCTAAACAAATTTGGTAACCTGGGAATTATCATTCTCCTTTTTGTAAATAAGAAGTAGAATTCTGGAAAGATTGAGCACCTGATAGCGAGATTGTTATCTTTCTGCATACTTTACCAACTGCTCCTGCTCCAGCAAGTCTAAAGGCTGAACTCCATGGAGGGTGGGCAGGAGGGAGGCCAGGTCAGGCTGTGACCAGGATCTCATCTCCAAGTTCCAGGCTGAGATGAGACTAGTCCACATAACCATGAGTGGAAAATCCAAAGTCAAATCCAAATCAATCATTTGGTGGGTTCCAGAGTCAAGAAGCTCAGCTTGAAGCTGAGTTGCCAAATTCCAGCAAGCAAAACCTGAAATAGCCGAATTGAAAGTGTTATTTAACTGGTAATAAAAATCCCAGGTGGTTACAGCCATGGAGTTCAGTGAAGAGGCCCAGAGGAAAGACAGGCGGTTCCTTGCAGTCCCAGGAGGAGGAATCAGATGAGATCGCTTATGTGGTAAATGGCAGGTTCTAGAAGCAACAGCGCTCAGGGCAAGAGTGAGGACTTAGGAACTTTTTGAATATGTCCCTTACAGGATATGTGATTTTGCATAAAAGCCATTTAACCTCTCTGATCCTTCGTTTCTCATCTGTAAAATAGAAATAATAAAACAAAAAAGCACTGTTTTATCCATTTATCCAACCCCAACTGTCACATTTGCTAGCAGTAGCCATATTGTCAGGGGCTGCTCCGTCATTGACCTGCAGCGACTTCTGACCTGACTGCTTCAAAACAGGGCCATTGAACAGCCTGCTCTCTTGGAGAAAATAAATATAATGGGGCCTGGAACGCAGTAGGAATGTGGTGACCAGTAGCTATGGCACATGATGGGGGTGATGACCAGTAGCTATGGCACGTGATGGGGGTGTGGCCGTGGTTCTTACCCAGAAAGGACGAGAAGGAGGCAGAACAGACCCACTCAGCGAGTCACTCGGGCTGACAGGTGTTCAGCTGGTTTCCCCTGATTAATTAGACCCAACCCAGGGCAGAGACAAACCTTCCAGCTGCTCTGTGCTTTTGTAAGTTTCAAAACAACAGTATAGTTCAGCAGTTGACTTGCCCCCACTTTGGGTTCTATGGTGTCTCACTGGAGGAAGAAAACGCCCAGAAGGGAATGGGTCAATACGAGGAAAGAGAGAGAGACGCAGACACAGACACAGTGCACAGCCAGAGTGGCCTCAGCAAGCAGCACCGTCATCAGTATTTGGGGTGTAGTCACACTGGGCTCCTGGGCATGGGGTGAGGCAGGGCCTCTGTGGTTCGGTGCTCACAGGGTTGTTGCCATTCCCATGAGTTCCTGCAGACCAGCGTTTGTCAACCTTTCTTATCCCATAGCACACTTGAACCTATAGTTAAACTTCCATGACACACTTGAATTATGTCAACCAAAAAAAAAAAAAGAGTGAAAAAAAACCATACTGTGCTTTGAACTTCTTTCAAAAATAATTTAATTAATGATCTTTAAAAATGTTCGTGGCACACCTCAGGTCCTCTCACTGCACACTGGCTGAAAATCACTCCTAGAGATGTATGATAGAATAATGTAATATGTTTTTTACTGACAATAATTTCCCCCAAATTCTTCTGCCTTTCAGAAGAAGCAGGAGGAAGAGAAAGTGAAGGAGAAGGAAGGAAAAGGAGCACAAGAAAGTGAGGCCAGCACCACCAATTTTGATCCTGGTTTGGGGGTGCACTTGAATCAAAAAATAATAGGACAGGGCGGCGCCTGTGGCTCAAAGGAGTAGGGCACCGGCCCCATATGCCAGAGGTGGCGGGTTCAAACCCAGCCCCGGCCAAAAAAAAGAAAATAATAATAATAGGACAAAATATTTAAAACAGATACTGCGGAGGAATCAAAGACGTGTCATTGTCACAGGGACAAAGGACCGCTGCTGAAAGTCTGTACCTTCCTTGCTGGCAGCTTGGCCTAGCCCTTTGCAGCAGGAGGACAGCTTACAGTAGAGAGGCCCAGCTCAGCAGGCCAGCCAGCTTCTCCACCAGTTTCACAGCCCAGAGACCACGGAACAGCATCTGGCTTGAAAAGCCATTAGCTAAGTAACTTTGAAAATGTAAGTGCTTTAATCTGCCTGTTTTCTAAAGAGCACTGTAAGTGAAAATAATACCTGTAAGCCACGATCATCTCCCGGTTGCTGAAAGTCACATGTTTTCCTGTCCCACAGCTTTACGCATGCTCTTGCCTCTGTTCAGAATTCTCTCTGGGCTCCCCAGCTTGATAACCCCAATTCCCAGCCTTTGTCTGGTTCATTCCCTTTTTTTTTTTTTAAAGGACCAAGATTTTAATGTTTTTCCTTTTAGATACAGCAGTATTTTCATCTTTAAGATCTCTTTTTTAAATAATTTTAAATCTTGTTTATTTTGAATTAATGAGTGTACATATGATTAGGTTGCATTGGTTGCATTTGTAAGGTAAAGTCCAAGCTGCAGTTGAGTCCTTCACCAAGTAAATGTACCATATGCCCTTACATTGTACCCCTTAGGTAGGAACTTACACCTTCTTAAATTTAACTGTGTTTTTCTCTCATTTGGCCCTGTAGTTGTTGATCTTAAAGTTTCGACATAGTATTGAGTAAATGGGATGCTTGTTTTTCTGTTCTTGAGATACTTTACTTAGAATAATGTTGTCCAAATTCATTCAGGTAAATACAAATGAGTCAAAGTCTCCATTTTTATGTCTGAATAGTATTCCATGGCACATACATAAACCATAGTTTATTAATCCATTCATGTGTTGATGGCCCCTTGAGTTGTTTCCACATTTTTGTGATTGTGAATTGAGCTATTATGTATTTCTTTTTTTTTTTCACATTTCAAATACATGTATTTTTTATTCTTCATTACATTATTCCCCCACCCCTCAGTGGTAGGTCTGGTTCATTCCTTCTTGAACCCCTAACCAAGCTGAAGGTTCCCTTTACTGGAAAGGCCTATCTGCCTCCCTGATTGAATGAGGCTCCCCATGTTTCCCCTTCACTTGTCACAGTGACAGTGAGTATTTTTTATCTGTCTCCCCCCACCGCTGCCCCCATTCATTCCAATGGATCCATCCCTTAGACTAAGCTAGAAACAGTTGAGGACCCTGCCTGCCTTTCCACATGTACACCTCTCGCAGAGCCTCGCAAGAAAACACTCAAAATTAATGTCTGTTAAATGAACGGACAGATAGACAAATGGACGGTGTAGGAGACTAGCAGAGAGAATCACAGAGATATCCTGCTAAAAACACTATATTAATCAAAATTACACTGGCTTTGATGGAAGGAAAAAACCCAAATTTCTGAGGCCTTACCACATGCTGGTTGCTTGGTTACACGACAGTTCCTAGCAGGTGTTCCCAGCTGAACAGAGAAGTTCTCTCTCCCGCAGTGAGCAGAACCAGGCTCCTCTATCTCGGGGAGAGGAGAGGAAGGCAAAGTCCCACCCACCTCTCACAGGTCCCAGCCCAGAAGGGACACAGATAACTTCCCGTCACACTTCAGACTGATCATTTGCTACATCCGAAGGCAAAGAAGGGGGTGCTGAGAAATGGGATCCTTGTCTGAACACCCTCCATTGACAGCAACATGTGTGAGAAGAGTGCCCGCTTTTAGTCGGGAGCTAAGCCATAACTAGCCACAAACACATAACGAGGCAATTCAGGTAACTCCAGGTAAAGCCACGCCCCCCTTCACTTGTCTGTACACCGCCTGCTAACGACACAAACTTGTGACTCATTTTGCCTGGGAAATCATGGCCCTGACAAGGCCTTCCTCATACTGATGCTTTGAATTATTAGGAGTAATGACCATAATTCCTTGAAACTTCTGTAGCTTGACTGTGTTATCTTATAGTTTTATTAAATAGGATATCAAAATTTACATATAGAAAAATGACCTAAGTGTTTTCCATGCTGCTTTGGCTGCCAATATTCTGTTCCTAACCACCAAGTCTACTCTTATTTAATTATGAGTATTGTACTCTGAGAGAGCATGAATGTATACCCAGAAATAGCTTTGACATAGTATTTTTTTGTCATTTTTTGAGACAGAGTCTTACTCTGTTACCCTGGGCAGAGTGCTGTGGCATCACAGCTCACAGAAACCTCAAACTCTTGGCCTCAAGAGATCCTCTTGCCTCAGCCTCCCACATAGCTGGGACAACAGGTGCCCACCACCACATTCAGCTTGTTTTCTATTTTTAGTAGAGATGAGGTCTTGCTCTTGCTTATGCTGGTCTTAAACTTTTGAGCTGAAGCAATCTACCCACCTCAGCCTTGCAGAATGCTAGGTTTACCCAGCAACATAGTATTTTTAAATATACATAATGTAAAATAGGATGGCATTGGGTTTTAAACACAGCTTAGTGTTTTTTTTTTTATTATTACCATCAAGGAGAAGAAATAACATAAGGATCTCCAGTTGATTTTAGTTAATTCTTGCCACATCTAAAGAAAAATATTACTAGTTAATCTCTTTTGATGTTTTTGTAAAACAAACCACCTAATTTATCACAAGTGTAAACCCAAATGACAGATAAACAGAAAAAAATATTGCCCGTAATAATCAAAACAAATTCACTGAAGATTTTGGTCTCTGTCTGGATAGGGTAATGAAAATGCCAGTAGCATCGTATTTCCTCAAGATAATAATCTTGTGCAAGAACGTGACGCAGTCAGCTGAACTTGAATGGTGATGCTGACTTTATGATGGTGGCTACTGTGCTGACTATCTCCACTCTCCCGAATAATCAACCTGGTTCTGTCCGAGGGCAGTTGATGCAGTGAAGAAACAGCTACTCACATGTGGTGACCTCTCCCACCCTGCTGGCCTCCAGGAGTAGATTTATTGTGCTTGTCAGACAAAGGCCAAAGACTTGACCCAGTAATTTATGGGGACTTGTTTTCTCTCCAGACAAGTGACTTGTTACTAATTTAAGGATTAAGTAATATGGGAATCAAATTTAGTATAAAAGTTACACTGCTATAGGTTTGCTTCCTACCAGGAGTTCTGCTTAGGATGGTATTAACAATGAAATTGGTAATAAATTCCAAGACGGCAGTGGCAAGCTGACTTCACTCTCCCCACCCATCCACACACACACAAAGAAAACCAAAAACAAACAAACAGCTCCAAGAACTTCACCAGCAACAACACAGAGCCCAAATACGAGGTGGAGACTGTGTCTGGAGCCACAGAGAAGCAGAAAACTCTGAGCAGACAGTGGCAAAGCCACGTCCACCAATCCCCTTCCCCCAGCTGCCCAGCACACAGAAAATACCCCCCCAACTTCTGGTTGCTCCACTGGAAAAAGTGAAACTGAGGTGGTCAACCAACTCCCCCAACTTCTCAGGTTCCCTGGCAGGAGACCGGTCCTTGTCTTTACCCACAGGAAGCATCATGAGTGTCTGAAAGGAGAAATTTGCAGAGACAAATGGGGGAAGTGAGACCACCATCCCCAGCCCTGGATGCTGCTCCATGACTGAGCCACAGAAGTGCTGATCAGAGTGCCTATTTGGCAGCTTGGTATAGGAATTGTGTTCCCCAGGTCCCCGGGGCATGGAGCCCTCACCAGCTTCCCACTCTGCCTAGATAATCCCTTTGAAACCTCCCCATCTGGATCAGGCACTGCTCTGACCATTTCCTACAGCCAAGGTGAACCCAGGCTTAAGGTGACAGCTAGATCTGAAAACAGCAATCTAGCAGTGAAGGTTCACTATGGAAATAAAATCAAAGAAAGCCCGGCAGAGAAAA
The DNA here is from genome assembly GCA_963574655.1 of Perodicticus potto. NCBI lineage: Eukaryota > Metazoa > Chordata > Mammalia > Primates > Lorisidae > Perodicticus > Perodicticus potto. The sequence goes on from CAUYRH010095121.1 coordinate 12,984, forward strand.
GTGCAATAAATAGCTGACTGTTCACTGCAAAGACACAGACATATACCCACAAGAAACAACAGCAAACGGACTGCGACTTTCCCAAAAGGACAAAGCAAAAGCCCGGTGACTGACCCTAACAAGACGGCAATTGGCCTCTTGGACCAAGACCTGAAAACAGCACTTTTAAGGAAACTCAGTGGTCTCCAAGACAACACAAAAAAGCAAGTTAGAAATTTTTCAGAGAAATTGGGCAAAGAGATTAAAACGATAATAATATAATCCAATGGCATTCTTGGAACTGAGAAATGTCCCTGAAGAACTAAGAACTCTTCAGACCAGAGGATGAAACCAGCAGAAGGAAGAGTGAGTGAGCTCAGAGACCAGTTGTCTGAAAAGGCAAAGTCGGAGGGTGAAAAATCAAAAAGGAGAAGAAATGGAAACTGCCTAAGATGGATGAGGTTATCTCAAAAGACCAAATCTAAGAATTATTGGTGTCTAAGAGGGAGCGGAGCACAGGGGTCTGGTGTCCCCTCTCCGCCAGTCACCATGGGGGAGGCAGCCTCACAGGCAGGTGCAACCCCCACTGGGACCCACTGCGACCACGTACTCAGAGCAAGGGCATTTCCCGAGGAAAAGGCTGCTCTGGGCAGCTAGAACAGCGGATGTCCTCAATAATTCTATACGGTGTTTCTCTAAACCAGAAGTCTCAAAATGTGGTTCACAGACTCCTAGGAACCCCCAGTTATATCCCAAAGTCAACATTATCTTCATAATATTACCCAGATATTACATGACCCTTATTTTTTGTGTTTGAACTTTTGAATTGATGTTCCAAAGGCAGTGGTGGACAGAACGCATGGCGCCTTAGCACTAAAGGAGGACGTGGTGCCCGCAATGGCAGCAGTCCCTATGTTATTCACCACTCGTGTTCAACCTAAAGGGAACAAAAGCAGCTTTTACTTGATGAAGCAGGAACAATCATTAACCTTTATAAAATTAACACATTTTGTAAAATGTCAACACACCGTTTTTCATGCTGTACGTAAATAAATGAGAAGTATGCATAAAGCTGTTTGCCATACGCCAGAGTAAGACGGTCGTCTGGTGTCGAATGTGCGCTTGTGTGATGATTTGAGTTGCAAACTGCCCGTGGTAATTTAACATGAGTATCTCTGAGACATTTTCTCCACAAAGTTAACTTGTCCTATCTTCCCCAAAATTACATCATTGGGTGCCAATGGTGAGAATCAAGCTTTCAGGAGAAAATTAGAAATTTGCGAAACTTGTAACCTTCCCTATTAGATTGAAAACTTTTAGTGTTCAGAGACTGATAATATAAATGAAGATATTAACAATTTTTTATATTATGTGATTAAATGTGTTAAATTTGGATAATCTTCCTAACTCATTGAATCAATATTTTCTGTGTTTCCAATGCATGATGTTACAAAATCATGTATAAATAAAAGATACATTCATCACGCAAGATAGACCAGGATTTTAACATGACAGAATAAGAAAATTACATCACTATGCTTTCAGATTCCACATCAAAGTTAACTTTCAAGAGACTGTTGAATACTGATTGGTACAGCATAAAAGAAGAAAAATCATAATTATCTGAAGAGGATGTTAAAATCCTCCACCTACATAAATAAACACCTTTGAGGACCCTTAAAAAGTTTTAAGAGTGTAAAGGAATCTGGAAACCAAAACATTGGAGAAATACTGCTCTAAACTCTAAACTATACATATGTAGACATCTAGACACTAGTTGCATAGTCAATGCCCTGGAGCAGGAAAGAATCTAATTCTTCCAAATATCACAATGATGTGTGGCACAATTTTTCAATTAATAGCAATGCTTCATCATCATCATAATCATTTTTGCCAAAAATAACAGCAAACGTTTATCCAGAGCCTATTCTGTCTAGGCTCAATTCTGAATACTTTCCATGCAATTAACTCTTACAACCACTCTTCTAAGTAAGGTATTATTATCATCATCCCCATTTCACAGGTGGGGAAAGGGAGGGTGAGACAGTTTAAGGAACTTGCTTCAGTGGGTGGAATCTGCACGTTTCAGGCTTTCAGCTGTTACACAGTTCTGTCAGTCAAGAAAGTCTCCCGCTCACTGCTCTTTACTTTGACAGAGTGTCTCCAGAGCGAGGCAGCAAACTCTGGGTCAATCTGCTATGGCTGCACTGCCCGTTACGATAGCTACTAGCCACCTTTGGCTGTGGAGCACTACAAATGAGATGAATTGATGCCTGAATTGAGATGTTCTACAGATATAAAGTATGCACTGGAATGTGAAGACTTGTAATGAAGAAAAAAATAAAATGTCTCATTAATATTTTTATGCAGTCCCTGTGTAAACGATAAATATTTTAGATATGTATGCATATGTGGGGTTAAATAAAGCATATTAGTAAAATTAATTCCTTTCTTATTCCTCTTTTAAAATTTAAAAATTTCTGTGTGGCTTGTATTATATTTCTATTAGACAGTGCTAATCTAACAGTATCCAGTGAATTAAATTTTACACCTGTTTAAATAAGAGGTTTCACTATGTGTTACCACCTCCAAGAAATCAGTTTCTTCCTTCTTAAAGTATTTTAGGGGCTTTATCCTTAATTAAAATAAAATTACTGGAGTGCGATTTATCATCCTCAAGGATCTCATGCAGCTTCTAACAATGTCCTTTAAGTCAGGGGAATAGGCCTGTTTCATCACGCCCGTTTAAAGCATCCCAGCTCAAGCAAATACTTCTTAGATAAGTTTTGAATTTACCCTTTTGCACATATTGCATAACTGCCATTAATATTAAAATTCGGGGAATTAGAGTTAGGAAAAGAGGAGCGAAGAGGTGGGGAGAAGTGTAGCTGACCCACACAGGACATGATGTGCAGAGAAGCTTGGGGAAGGGGTGATGAAGCCAAGTCAAGCGACCCCGGGACTGGGATTGGCACTGCTGCCCTTGCGGGCGGGGCTGTTGGAGCCAGTTTAGAGCTTTCCCCTGCAGGAGTGAGACACCCAGGGCAGTGCCCAAGGCACACATTTACATGTGCCAAGAAATAGCCACAGCAGGCACTAATGTTTTCCCTTTGTATTTTAAACCCCCAAATGTTTTAACGCGCCTACAGTTTCTCCTGTAATAGTGGCTGACATTTGCTGGCACTTAGAACATGCCAATCCTCTCCCGTATATAATCCATCCGATGCTCCCGACATCACCAGGAGGAGACTACCCGACCCCTGCGCCAACTGGGAGCACGAACCTCTCCCTCCACAGGCTCATAGCTACAGAGGAATCTGGCTCAGAAGAAAGCGGACCGCAAGTCTCACTCAGACCTTACCTGGATGATTTTTAGATGAGGCTAAAAATCATGAGTGAGATACTATGATAAATTAAGGCTTTTGATGCTGTTGCGATGGAGTGAATATATCTCACACAGGAAAAGACATTAATTTGGGGGGAACAGAGGGTTAAATGTCATGGACTGATTGTGTTCCCCTTAAGGTCGTATGTTGAAGCCCCAACCCCCAATGTGACTGTATTGGAATTAGGGCCTTTAAAGGAGGTAATTAAGAGTGAATGAAGTCATGAATGGGACCCCAATCCAATAGGGCTGGTATACTTCCAAGGAGAGGAAGAGGTACCAGAAACATACACACTCCTAGAAAAGGCCGTCTGAGAACACAGCCAGGAGCCATCAGTCGGCAGGACAAGCAGAGCTGGACACCAGGACCAGCATTGCTGGCACCTTGGTCTTAGACAGCCAGCCTCCAGAACTGTGGGGAAATGATTCTGGGGATGGTGGCTTTGTGCTATGGCAGCCCAGGCACACTAACACGGAAACTAGGAAATCACAGTGCCGGGTAATGTAGAGCCAGACGGCAGAGGGAACTCAGGCCTCTGACCCCCGCACACGCGGCCTCACCCAGCTCTCTCAGCCGGGTTATTCTCTGTCTCCTAATCCAGGAAGAATGCAGCAGTCCCAAAGCAACACTTCTATATTATCTAATGTATATTATCTAAAAATACATATAAAGTATAGTAAATTCAGCACGTCAAAAACTAGGTCAGCCATAGGCAATTTTCGGTAGGTTGTTAAAACTCCACAACACTAGAAATTCCTTTAAACAGTGAATTAAAAAATGATTGGAAAGATATTTTTTAAAAAAGAGTGGAAGTCAGTAAAAGGCAGATTTATCTTAGATTTCATCCCAGTGAAATATAAAAGAACAAGAGAATTCTATTTAAAAAATGGTTTTTGCTAAAAGGCATACTAAAAGAACAATGGACAAATTCCGTCCCTGACTTCAGGAGGCAAGCAAGGTCCTCTGCTGTTCCAGCTTACAGCACTGTTACTTCCCCCACAGTTAAACTCTTCTTGTTTAAGCACGTCTTGTTTTCTTAACCTGAAAACTTTAGATATAATAGCATTTTAGGGGAGCAAAGATAATCTTCTCTCTGCCTTTTTGAAGTCTTAGCTGGAATTCCCTGTAACAAAAGATGGATTAACAAGAGAAAACAAACCCAAGTTCATTATGGTGTAGATTTCATACATGTGTAACCGTTACACAAGGAATGAGTAGTTTGCAAAGAGGTGGCCTTGAATTCAGACTTACATACTAATTGTACCTGAAATAAAGAAGAATCTTGGCGGCCAGTTCTGAGGAAGGCACCAGAAAAGCCGGGCAAGCAAGAATAAAGTCTGTTACGCAGACTTAAGACAGTGCCTCCGCATCAATGCACCTCCAGCAGGTAGAGCTGCCAGTTTCCTCCCAGGACTCAAAGGGAGACACCCTTACAAACAGAGTTCCTTTATAGATTCATATTCCCCTTACAAAAAATGGAACCTGTGCTCTATTTTCAGAGCTTTTCCTCCAGTTTCTGTTTCTCAAAATAATCATTATACTGGGCGGTGCCTGTGGCTCAGCAAGTAAGGCGCCGGCCCCATATACCAAAGGTGGTGGGTTCAAACCCAGCCTTGGCAGAACTGCAAACAAACAAACAAACAAACAAAATAGCTAGGCGTTGTGGCAGGCGCCTGTAGTCCCAGCTACTCGGAGGCTGAGGCAAGAGAATCGCCTAAGCCCAGGTGTTGGAGGACGCTGTGAGCTGTGTGACGCCACAGCATTCTACTGAGGGCAATAAAGTGAAACTCTGTCTCTACAAAATAATAATAATAATAATAATCATTATACCAAAAAGGCATATTTGGAGGTGGCATAGTCTGGTCTCTCTCAGTATCTAACACATAAAGTATAAAGTGTATATGTTTACGAATATGTATAAAAAGCTTGGGACCAGGCGTGGTGCTCACACCTGTAATCCCAGCACTCTGGGAGCTGAGGCAGGTGGATCCCTTGAGCTCAGGAGTTCAAGACCAGCCTGAGCAAGAGCGAGACTTGTCTCTACTAAAAATAGAAAAACTAGCTGGGCATTGTGGTGGGCACCTATAGTCCCAGCTACTCGGGAGGCTGAAGCAGGAGGATTGTTGTAGCCCGAGAATTTGAAGTTGCTATCAGCTATGACGCCATGGCACATATCTACCGAGGGCAAATGAGTGAGACTCTGCCTCAAAAATATATAAATAAATAAATTAAATGCTTGGAACAATGAATAAATGTTAGTATGCATTATTTGTAACATTGAAAATAAAATTTATTGCTCATATTTTTATGATTATTCATTCAATGTTTGACTTCCTGCTCCTGGAATCAAAGCTTCCTGGTGGCTCAGGCAATTCACCACTCGGGCACACATCACATCTGTTTTCTATGTCAACCTACAAGGAAGAAGCAGAGGTACAGAATAGAAACAGTTTGCCTGAGCCAAGGTGTGGACGGCATGGAAGACTCCAGTCCAAGTCGTCTTAGACAAGTGCTCCACTTTACCCTGGTCACACACAGGTTTTTAAAGGCAGAACGGAAGGACAGGGAATGGGCTGATGCAGGGTTGGCCAGTTTATAGGAAGAACATGGATTGGCCATACACTGCTAAGCTATGGGTGCGGGTTACTGTGTACAGGGCAGCACTGTCAGGTTAACTTACAGCTACTGGTGTGTCCAGAGAGGAACCTGTAGCTCAAAGAGGGAAGTGAGAGCACCTGTGAGGAGGATGCAATGGAAGCCGTCGGGCTAGGACTGGCATGACCCAGGTGGTCTGGTTGGTCCTAAGGGACCTTTGCCTCATGTTTCCCATTCTTATTGTTTTCTAAAGTCAGCTTTAACCTAAAAGTGTATGTATCTAGTATATATTAATTACCAGGGCAATTAATTTAGGAGATTAACTTTTGAATTACAAATGTTATTTTGGTTCATGGATTATGTCAATTGTTTAGTATGGGTCGTAGGTTATGGAAATTACTGTTATTTAAGATGAGGGTTAGCACAGTTCTTACTTTTAACTTTTATGTACAAAACTGTGATTTTGGAAATAGGATCACAGAACAGCTTGGAGAGCTGCTCTCACTGCTATCTGGACTCGCTGGCCTTCTGTCAAAATTTGGTGGACCTGTCCCCGTTTTCTGTGTATTAGCTGACAGTGACAGGCAGCTGGACCCTCTTTGTCCAGTAACAGAAGGAAGATGTCATTACTTTTAATGTCTCTCTGGGCCTGGTAATTTAAAGGACTCACCTTCCTCAGACAAAAGTTCTTTCCCCTTCTTACCTGCTATCCCATTTGCCCTTGGGTCTGGGCACAGGAAGTGACTGCGCTTGCTTTCCTGAAGTTGGGCAGGGTCACTGACTTGCTTTAGCTCATGTAATAGGAGCGGAAGTGTCACTTCTGGAGGAAGATTTAAACACTTCACTCTCCACTCCTCTTTCCCTTACCTCAGTGAACGTGAAAGCACGTTGGAGATGGTGGTGCCACGCTGAGTCCTGACAGAAGATGCTCTGAACAGTAGCCTGGATCAATAGCAGACTTTAACAAGCAAGAAATAGACTGTTATTGTCTAGGGCGGGGAGACTTCGGGCTGGTTATTACAGCAGCACAGCCTGGCCTGCCATGACTCACATCACCGTCACACCCCCACAGCCTGGAATAAGGTCTGGCATATAATAAGTGATTAAATGTGTTTTGACTAAATTACTGAATTAAAAAGTTCTCATGACCATCTAAAATGAATTATTTTTGTTAAAGAAATTATTTCAACTTGATTTTGTGGGCAATAAAAAGTAGCAGAGAATTTTACTGCTTAGTAAGTAGGATCACAATCCTTTGAGTACCACACCAACATCTTAGATACCAAAGTTTGTGTAGTAGTATGTTTCGCACTCCAGAAAGTCTCCACTCAAGTTTTGGGGAATTTGAGTAGAACACATTTTTCTGTGAAGTGGTCTTCAGAATCCCTTATTTCTGCCAGACAGCCACTTACTTAAATCTCCCTATTTAAGGGCACCAGAGCCTTATAGAATGTCCCTGCAAAACCACATCTGTATGTGGTCCCTGCCGCCATGACAACCAATACCCAGATGCAGAAATTCTTCCTAATCGTGCAGAGTGTGCTGAAAACTACAAAGATCTTCAAGTGGAAGGCATTCAGAGAACACATTTGACAGTCAGATTCTGCAGTTTCTCTGGCCAAGGAAGACGAAGGGGGATGGGCACTTGCTTTCAGTAATTTTTTTTTTTTTTTTTAGTTTCTCATTCAGACAGGAATTAATAGATTTACCAAGACAAAAGGAAAAACTATGAGCCCAGTTTAATCTGGTTGCTGAAGTGTGAGCAAAATCTACAGGTGATGATGGGGCCAGGCAGAGGAGTTGATCTCACCACAGATGAAGTCCCAAGGCCAGATGTTGTCACTTCTAGTGTATGAGGCAGAAATGAAAAAAACGAGCTCCTGGTATATGAAAATAGGGTGGGAGAGGGGACCTGTTCCCTAGAGCTAATAATTGTACCAAGCAAACGCAAATAAAGTCCTTAGGTGAGTGAACTCCTACAGCACTCACCAGACTAGCAGTGACCGGCAATGGCAGGGAATTGGCATCTGGTCTGACTGAGGCTGAGAGCTGAGCAAATCTAAAGTGCAGCAAGTTGGGTGGGAATTAAGTGAAAGGTCAACTTTGATCTGCCAGCTTTGGAGAAGTTTGGGCTCCACAGAACCAGCCAGGTGCTAGACAGGCCTCTTGTCACCACTTGCTAGTTATGGGACCTTTGCTTCCACTTCCTCCCCCTGAACATGGGGCTATACCAGTGCCCACCCCAGCAGATCTCTGGGAGAACTAAAGCACCCTGTTGACTCCCCACCAGCACCCCGCAGGGCTCAGGGAATTTGTCGTTATGGCTCAGCCTTTGTTATTATGGGCCTGGTGCACAAACTATTCTTTCCAGCTAGGTGACCTTGAGTATATAATTTTCTCTGTGACTTTGTTTTCTCATATGTAAAGTGGAATAATAATGATTCCGTGTCATGGGGTTATTAGAAGGAGTCAAGGTTCAGCGCCCAGGACGGTGCCTGGCTCGGTTATCCCATTATCAACGTTAAGCAGTGTTACCTGGCATTAGCATTATTTCTTCTGGCAAGAAGCTGGACAGGGCGACATCCTGGCTCGGGCACTGGGAAGTGCAGTGGGGTTGGATGTGGGTGAGAGTTCAGAGTACACGCTGGAATGTTCTGAAAAATGAAGGAAAAGGTCGTCATGCTTGGAAGGAAACGTGCCGGCTCTCCGCAGGGACAAACACGATAGCACATGGTCACCTCTGTAAAGGCTGCAAGTTCATGGAAGAAAAGCTGAGATCTATTCCCGAGGACAGAAATGGGCTCACACCTGTGCTTCCCTGGTTTCCAGCACCCAGGGAACCGCAGCAAACGTTTGCGGAACCTGAGGTCCGGGTCCCGCGTCCTGACTGTCCAGCAGAGGCCGCTCTGGGCCGGGGCTCTCGGGACGCCAGCACGGGAGGGAGACCGGGGGGGGGGGTGGCTTGTTGGCCGCTGGGCCGGGTGGGAGGGGTTTGGCGGCGGGGATGGAGCAGAAGCCCGCGGCGCAGCGCAGGGCCCGCAGCTGACCGCGCCGCCTGCGCTCGCCGCCTGCCCCCGGGCCGCGCGCGTCTCCGGCTCCCACCGCAGCCTGCGCCCACTGCGCCCGCTCATCCGCGAACTCCCCGCCGCCCGCTCCAGGCTGGGCCCCCAGTGCCCGGGTGCCATGGTGTGCAAGACCCTCTTCGCTCTTTGCATCTTCACGGCAGGTACTTGGCAAGATCCTCTAGGAGGGGCCGGGCTGGGGCGGGCCGGGGTGGCCAGCGCCGGGGCCGAGGCCGAAGCTGAGAGATGGGGACGTAAGTCGCCAGGAGCCTCGGGGGTGAGCGCAGGTGTGTGCGCGCTCAGGTTTGGGGTGATCGACGCCTGTGGCGGTCCCGACAGGTAGGGAGGGAGGGCAGGGCAGGGCCCTTCATGCCGCAGCCTGCGCCCGCACCAACTCCGGGGAACAGGTGTCACGCCGCGCTGTGCGGTCGAACCGGAGCGGCCGACACAGCTCGCTCCTGGGGGCTTCCTGATCCTCGCCAGGGTCTCGCGGCGCACCCTGCAGAGTCTGGGACCCGACTCCTTGTCGCGGTTCGACCCCCGACGGGACGAAAAGCCGCCGAGAAGGGTGGGCGGGCGGGGCGGGGCGTCTCGGAAAGCCCCAGCAGTAGCCGCGCGCCCGGAGGGGCTGGTTTGTGTTCCCGAGACTTGGCGGCCTCTGGTCCCCGGCTCCCGACGCTCGCAGCCTGAGCGGCAGCGCCCCAACCTCAAGTCAAGATCGGGGTCACCGCTGGCATCTGCAGGTCTACCTTGTGGTCTGGAGCCTCCCCAGACGCGTTCCGGAGTAGAAACTATTAACTTGGCTGAAACTAGTATCCTCCCCCCAACCCCCTCCAGGCGGTTCCCCGCGCGCGACTCGCAGGGCTCGACCGCAGGCGGCGGCGACCTCTGGCAGTGGGCCTGGGGGGACGCGAGCAGACGGGTGACGGAGAAGAGATTCAGTAACAGACTTTGAGTCTGGATTTTGAGTGCCAGGTTTTCCCCGAAAAATGTCGCCCGATAAGGGACAACTGACTGTAGGTAAGGCCCTGGCAGAAAACCATAGCCCGAGCGCGCGGCCACCGGCTGTCTAGTTAAGAATGACCCTCGGTTACATACAGCTGATTCTGCTAGTGCGTTAGTCCAGCTACGTCCCCCTCCGGTGTCTCGGGTTCCCGGGAGTGCAGTCAGGTCATGTCAACACCTTGTAAAGGCGGTTTCCGGGCCGCTCACACAGCATAAAACGGCGTTAAGGGAAAGTTCAGCAGTTCAAGGCTGCAGAGTGGCGTTTCTGCACTTGCTGAACGTCCGAGGGAACTCGCGTGTCGCCCTGGGGTCCGCGCGATTTGGAGACGGTCGGCAGATGGCTCCGAGCTCTCCGGGCGGCCGGCTGGGCAGGTCCGCGCAGAGCTGGGCCACGGGGCGCAGGGCCGGGCAGAGGGCGCCGGGCCGCGGCAGGTGTAACCGACTCGGAGCCCATAATTCCTGCCATCCTCCAAACTAGAGGTGCTCACGGAATGACATGGACGCCACCTTTACTTCTCCGCACTAAAAGTCTTTTCATGAGGCTCTGAACACCTCGAGTGAGCCAGCAGAGCCCTGGGCTGGCTTCCTAACGTGATGTAGTGGCTTGTCTGGTTTACTTACTTTATTTTTTGAACAGCTCTGGCAGTGGGCAAAACCCCGGGATTAACCATAGTAAACTGTGAATTGCAGCGTCCCCTCCACCTCCCAGCCTAGGAGCTTTAAGTTTTCTGGGTTTGTCATTGTCTTTTGGATCCAGTCTTCCTGGTCAGACCCAATATTCCATTCCCAGAGAAGAAATATCGCCCTTGGCTACTGCCAGAGTGGGCAGGTTGGGGGACCGGCAGAGCAGAGCAGCCCCATCCCGGGACCAGGCACGGTGTCCAGATCGGGTCGGAGCGAAGGCGGTCACACCCAGCCCGGCAGTTCCCGGCCCGGGTCACACCCAGCCCGGCAGTTCCCGGCTCCGGAGCCGGGAAGACCCGCGCGTTGGCTGCTCCCCTAGCGGTTTCCACGCGCGCGTCCCAGACCCGGGCCGCAGCCAGGGGCAGCCTCATCCCTCCCTCTGAGGCTCCTAGGGCCAGTCTCTTGTCAGCGCCACTTGCAGTGAATTGTCAGACAAATAACATTTTAAAAATTGGCGTAAATAATCCTGAGGCTCTTTGCACCCCAATGTAAGGTGCTTTCAGAATCTAAAATATCATTTTCAAAGAAAAGCTAGATGTGTTTGTAAAGAAAATGAGGAAGGCCCTTGACATGAACGTGGCCCAGCGTGTTTTTGCAGCTCCTCTGGACTCCCCCAGCCAAGCTCTGCTCCACCAGACGCTCTTCCTTTGCCGTTTCCTTCTCTCTTGTCCCCTCTAGCTTTAGAGGCTTCAAAAAATTTTCTGTAAAACCCTAAGGTAATATATTTTCTTGAGCCAGGAAAGAGTTGGGCAAGGGCCTATTTTTGTAGCTTAACTAATCCTTTTTAAAAAAAGAGAGACAGAGACAGAGAAAGATATATATAGCATTTCCTCCTGCACTTGCAAATATGTGTGCATTATCAACAATCCAGCCAGGAGAGAGCCCTGCATTTAGTCACTTGTGTTTTTAAAAAGAGGAAGAGAGACCTTAGTCTTCAGTTCTCTCAAGGTTGATTACAGCAGAAAACCAGCACAGCTATTTTTGTTTTGTCTATAAAATGACATGGAAGGTACCATTGCTTTGTCCTCAAACAACTCTTATGCCAGTATGGGGTGTGTAAAAGTACTGCCTCCAAATTAAAATACAAGCTGGAATCTCCAAAGTCTGCCCCAGAACCAAAAGAGACAGGATGGCAGGCCACTGGGTGGCTTCCAGGTTTATTCCTCCCCCACTCCCCTCTGGATTCTCGGCCTTTATTCCCCCCACCAGCACTGCCCGCGGACGCCCTCACTGAGACCTCTGAGATACAGTGCAATTTGCAAAAGGCTGTTCCCAAATACTTTAGGAGGACAAAGGGAAGCACAGTAGCTAAGAAAGGCACAAGCCCCACGACCCTGCTTTCCTCCCTGAACCCACGCTGTCTGCCGGGTATCCCTCAGCAAGGGCACCTCCCACCCCGTCACCCAGGCTCTCTGTGCACACTTACTCATCACTTGGGTCTCTTGGGGACCAAGACCAGGACAGCCACCCAGCTAGGGTCTTGGCAGATAACCTCTTGTCCAGGTAACATACAGAATGTCCTTGTCATTGAAGGGAGACCCCACCCTCCACATTTCAGCCGTGTCTGCTACAGGTCCCCACGTATGTCAGCTCAGTGGCCTTCTCACGAATATATTAAAATCAACCAAAAACGCACACACATTTACAGGAACATGAAGATTACCTATGGTTGGTTAGGGGTGGGATGTTGAAGAGTTGTTTGCATCCCTTTAGCCTGATTAACTCCAGTGTCCTGAAATCTGCAGTTATAGTCCAAGTTGGGACGTCTCTGCTTCGTGCAAACTGCCCTGAGAAGGTGGATGAGCACTCTTCAAGGTCTTTGATGCATTTATAGGGGTAGTGGTTCCCGGTAGCAGGGCACACCATCTGCAGCTACATTGCCTAGGTACAAATCTAAGCTTTACTACCTACTAACTGTGTGATTTACAGCAAATGCTTGAACCATTCTGCATTTCTTCTTTACAAAATTGGGAGAACCAAACCTCAAAAGTGTTAAATGACTGGCCACACCTACAGGGGGCATATGGCGCCAGGACTCAGGGAGTGCCCAGTACATGCTAGCTGTTGTTGGTGGTGTTCTTACCAACAACGTTCGCTATATTCTGCACACGTTAGCTCATCCTTTCCAAAAGCAGAGCTTACGTGTCTGTACTCGGACTACATAAATCAAAGATCTCAACTAATACTTCCGTAAAGGGCCATCTGTTGCAGCAAACCCACTGTGCAAATTAAGGAAATATTCAGCCGAGCTGACTAAATGTCTGATTTGAAAAGGTTAATAATGTGTCAACTCAGACTTAGCACAACCGTCCAAACAATGCTCAGGAGCTAATAGAAGTCACATCTCACCAAGGACTTTTATTTCTTCCACAGAGACTTTTGCAAACTGATGTGTTTCAAAAACCCAACTCAGCTAAAACTTCAAAGTCCCCAGAGCCCAAAATTTGAGGTAATTTGGATCAACAACTTAGGATGAGACAGATAATTTTGTCTCCAGGACATCACCCTTCAGAACCCAGAGGTGTCAGTAATCGCCAGTTCTCTAACTCAGCTCTGCATGGAGCTCAACCCAAATTGTGCTTGTGGCTTTGTGAGAAAAGTCTTGGTCAAGTATTTACAGGACTTAAACACACTTTCTCCAGCAATAGTTTTCCCTCAGGGGCTGTAGCACCTCACTGGGAACAAAGGACAGGAACATTTTTAGAGTGTCTTCAAATCAACTGGCTGTCTTAACACCAAAATGAAAAAATCCTGCAACAATAGTTACCATGGTTGGCTTCCTTTTGGAATTACCTGATACTAAAATCGGATATGTTAGTTTAGAAACCAAATCTATTTGCCTTGCTCATGAGATATCAAATGAAGCAGTTGTTTGGAAAATTAATGTTTCATGTAGAAGATGATGACAGTTTTAAAAAGAGGTGGGCGCATAGTGGGGGCTTCATTCAGTTACTGCTGCTGACTTGGAAATGCAGGGTTATAGACCCTCCTCTCGTTACCATGCAGGCTGACCGCAGAGAAAGGCTGATTTCTAGTACATCAGCTATCTTTTTTTGGTTACGCTTGAATTATTGTAATGATGAGAACTGATGGAACATCCAGTTTTCTGTTGCGTGGATCTTTAAATGATCCTCACAGTTCTTTACACCAGAATAGCCCATTGCTTCCACTTGGTTTAGCATTGCTTATAAACCTCAAGGCCTTTGCCATTTTATAAGTAACAGAAATCATTAAAGCAAGATACACAATTATAGAATTCTTCCCCATGTGCTTTCCCTGGCAGCAGGATGGTGGGCCAGTTGAAAATATGCGGTCTTAAACTTCCTTTGGCTGCTAGTGCCAGATTTAGCAAATAGGTTGCCCAGTCAAACTTGAATTTCAAATAAGTAGCAAATTCTAACTGTGTTCCATTCAACCTTTGGGACATACTTAGACCAAATCTTTGTCACTCATCTTAAATTTACATTCAGCTGGCTGTTCCCTATGTTATTTGGCAGCATTACCTTTAACCTTTCATCTGGGAATCCGTCTGTGGTCCATGGACCCAGTGGTCTGGATAGAGGGTTAGATTTATTTTGGATCCTGCCTCCTGGGGCTTTGAGTTGCCCTGCACCGTTCCATTCCAAATACCCTGCTCACAGGCAAACACGAGATTTAAGAAGAGCTCTCTTGGTTAGGAACTGCTAAGACCAGGACTCGGAGGTAGCACTCACTTCAATGAAATATTTGAATGTGCTTGTTCAACCATTAACTGTGTGTTTCTAAACAGTTGGAGGATTTTTGTAGCATCCCTGCACTACTTTAGCTAATCCTTTTTATCCTTTCCTTTTCTAAAAAAACGGTATATTTTTAATGGGAGCAATGTTCTTGTAGAGAAGCTGGAACTAGAAGCTTTCCAGAATCTAGCTGGCAACTGACCAAAAAAGAAAGTTATGATGAAAACTGAAAGCTTTGGATTTCAGCTCTTTCTTTTGTGCCAGGATCTTAAGACATCTCACAAATGTGAATTATATAAGGGTTTACGTGATTTCTGCTATATACATCTATGGGTATCTCTTGAAAGCTACACAGGACCTGAAGCAATTCATGAGACAGAATTTTTAAGACAGATGTTAAAAAAAAAAAAAACCACAAAACTTTTAATCAATTGGACTGTGGTGGAAATTTGCACCTTTTATACCTAAGGCAAAAAAATCTGTGAATAACTTACCATTAAGTGGAAAAAAATTAAGGGAAATTACCAGGTGTGATGTTTAGAAAACATGTCTATTTAATACAAAATAAGCCAAGTGGTGAAATACACCTTTGATGATAATATCTTTCATTTATATTCCAATTCTGACGCCCGATTTTCTTTTCCACGAACAAGGAAATAAGGACTTGGGGACTGTAGTGCAGGTGCTGAACATGGAAGAAATTGGATGAGGAATGGTTTTGTTTATTTGGTTTTTGGATGTGGTTATAAACTTAGAGCTACCGTTCAGACTTCCCATGGGTTAGAACACATTGTATTCCTGATGTGGAATTAGTAAAATACATGTTACCTTTTACATTGTAAGATTCTTACAAGCTTTCTGTAGTCTGAAAGGATAACATCATTACTGGAAAAGTTTATTCGTCAAGTATGATATCCCTGATGGCTCCTGACTGGTACTGTCTGTTCTTGTTGAAGCATTTTCAGTTTTGTTGGGAAAGTTTTTTGTAATCTTAGTCCATTCAGATTACTAAAACAAAATACAATTAATTGGGTGATTTATATAAACAGCAAACATTTATTTCTCACAGTTCTAGAGACTGGGAAGTCCAAGGTCATGGTGCCTACAGGGTCTGTGTCTGGTGGAGGCTTGAATTTTGGTTCATAGGCAGGTCCTTCTAGCTGTGGCCTCACTGTGCAAGGGTCGATGCAGGTCTCTGGGGGATGGTCCCACAGATGGCTCCACCCTCGCCTCCTAAGGGCCCCACCTCCTAATGCCTTTATCATCTTGGGCGTTAGGATTTCAGCATACGAGTTTGGGGAGAATGCAGGCTTTCAGATCATGGCATGACTCCACAGATCATACTCGTATCATTATACTGCTGCCCCACATTTATTTGATTGTCCAATACCTCACACTAGATGCCTCTTGCTTTGTGCTGTGATTTGAATTACTCAAGAAAAATCATGACAGTCATTATAAGGATGCTCTCTTCACCAGCTATGTAAGTTGTTAATACGGAGCAGAAAGTCTGGTGGATGGAGCACTTCTTTCTTAGTCTGGGAAGAGCAACAAGTTGTCTGTAGATGGTGCACTCTGCGGGTCGTGGGAATTCTTGCTGCCAGTGACCTCTGCTGTATGGCAGGCACCATAAGACATATATTACTATCCAGCCAACTAATGGGGAAGTTTCATGGATGTTTCGTGTAGTGTCTTGAAAAGTACAATGTGATGGAGATGACATTCAAGAGGAGAGCTCTAAAATTCTCCTTTGTGGAGAGCTGTTCAGACAGGTTGGAGAAGAAAAAAGAACTGCAGATTTGGGGGGTGGTAAAAAATGATTATTCATCACTTACCATCTCGGAAATGTTGGTGGGGAAGGAAGCATGATATCAAATCATATGCAGAAGCTGGGTAAGAGGTGGACGATGGGAAGGGGCAGCGGCAGTTTTAGAGTGTCCGCATGGACCGTGTGGGAGAAGGTGAGGGCACGATGGTGCCTGAGACTCAGAAAACACCAGATGGAGAGTAAGAGGAGGATGGGAATTAAAACTATTGGGAGCAGGAAGGGCCTCAACACCATTCGATGCTACTGCTGAGAATGAACACTTCATCAGGTTTTATTTTTAGGGGAATAAGGAATATGCAATGCATAGGAAAACTATTTTGTAATAGCCTACCTTTTTATTTCTGAGAAAGTTTGCAAACTGAGCCTTTCCACTGAAACAAAGTGGTAGCCCTTTTGGCAGGTAATTAGGGTCCCCTGGGCATGTGAAAAAGGATGAGAAGTAAGAAAATGCCCTGCCGCGTCAGGATGAGTTCAGCGGCCCTGGCTCGGCTCAGCTAAGGAGGGCTGAGGGCCTGGGGCGCCTCTCTTCCAGGAAGCCTTCCCAGCTCTAACTCTTAAAGTAGCTCTATTATGAGCAGGGTCTTTTTAAAATGCTCCCATGAAGAGAAACACTGGTGAGGAGAGATCCCTGTCATTCTCCACAAGACACATATGGTGTGGGAGCAGGGGCCTTGGGGTGGGACAGACCAGCATGGAATGGCAGCTGTGCAGCCTGTTCCGTCCCCTGTGGGACAGTGACGTACAGCTGGTGTCTACTGAGCGCTCGCCCACATGCCCACAGGCAGAGCTTTGTTTTATTTCACATCATCCGCTTGTCTGCCTCCCACCACTCGATTGTGAAGTGTGTGATGGCTGGAATGTCATCTGTGTTGTCCCCAGCTGTGTCCCCAGCAGGTGGAACAGAGCAGGACACACAACGTGTGTGCTTAGGAAATCATTAATTTTTAATTGAGAATCTGCTGAGCTTAAACACCATCCAAGGTCCTAGAGATACAGTGATGAACGAAATAGACAAAACTTAACCCGTAGGGTCCATGCACCCTTTGAGGGTGTGGGATTTTTATTTAGTTTAAAGAAAATCCTGGTTGACTATCTGCCAGCCATCTGGAACTCAGATCCTGACACTGAGCTGCCGACCGGTCTTCCCTCAGGCTCCCCTTGAGCCTTCCCCACCGCAGGGAGGCAGCTGAAATGATTCAGCCCTCAGTCCTCTTTTTTCTCCCAGCAATCTTCTCCAGACCTTCTAGAACATCTGTCTGCTGTATCTTGACACAACACACTGAGTCTAACCACTTTCTGCCACCTCCGCTTCTCCCTCTGCAAGCCAAGCAACTGCCCTTTCTCCTGGACACTACCACGGCCACCTCTAACAGCTGCCAGCTTTTGCCCTTCCCCTCCCAGGTCCGTTTCCCACTTGGCAACAGTGGATGCGCAGGAACTATGTCCTAGAGTGTCGCCGCTCTGTTCAGAGTTCTGCAGAGACTGCCCGTTGGGCTCAGAGTAAGAGCCGAGTCCTGAAAGTAACCTCAGGACCTTTGTGAGCAGGCACCCCGTTTGCCCTTGACCCTGACCTTCTGTCCTGGCCTTTGTTCCTTCTGCACCAGACTCACTGGTGCAGGGGCTGGTTCCTCTATCTGAGGCCTGCTTTCCCCAGATATCCCCTGGGCGGTTTCCTCACCTCCTTCAAACCTTTGCTCAAAGGTCACATTCTCCATGAGACTCACTCTGGCCAGCATCCTAAAATTACAGTGTGTTCCACCTGCCAACACCATATTCCCAGTGCGCCTTCTCTGACGCTGGCCTCTGCTTTTTCGTTAATGTCTCTGTCCCTCCATCCCTCCCCCTTGGCCCTTGCTAAAACACGCTCCACAACGACAGAGACTTCGCCTTTCTCGTTCGGTGTCCAACGTAGAATACCGCGTGCGCATGAGGGTACTCGGGATCTATTTGTCAAATGAAAAGATTAAGATACATTTTGAAGGTTGACAAAATGAAGACTTCATTCAAGATTTGCCTTAGATGACCCCAAAGTGAGATGTTGGCAGACTTGCTACTATCGGGTCCCTGTGTCGGGTGTTTCCAAATAGCCTTAAAAAAAAATAATGAGTCAGGCCTTTTCTTCATTGAAGATTATAAATCTAAACTTTAAAAATGAGCACTGCATATACAAAAGTCTTCTTAAAATGTAAGCCTTTTTTTTTTGCCAGGGGCATCATTTTAAAATAGCTGAAACTTCATAAACTCTCTGTCCAATTAAGAAAATGTCACCTTTGAGCTCAACTAGAGAAAATAAAGATACCTTTGTTATTTGAAATTTTTTGAAAGTTTGCTGAATAATGAAAGGAAGCACAGTGAGTATAGGAGAAGCACAATTGCCAGTTACCCAGTAAAGTTTGAGAAATGTAGTAAATTCAAATACTGAGTATTGAAGGTGTAAGTCACCAATAAGCTCAAGAACAGAATGGGGCTTTCCTTGGCCTTAGATACCCTGTGATCTACCTCCCTGGTGACTCTGAAACATGAGCCCTGCTTCAGGCTGAGTGTGGACACAGGAAAGGTGCAGTTCTGGGCACGGGGGAGGGAAGTGCCTGTTTTCTACCAGCAGGGCTGACACCCTGACATGGCTGGTGTTAAAATGTCCCAGACCGCCATGTCCCCAGCTCCATTATGCAACAGGTACTTGTGGTATGTTCTGTTTTACTCAAAATAGGACTTATTTATTTAATAAGTGGCTTATTAAATAAATTATTAATTATTTATTATTTAGTGGCTGCCAAAAAGAGCATGAGCTTAAAAAAAGAACAGCATGCTCGTGAAAGCTTAGGGGTAATGGTGAAATTAAAATTATATCAATTTAAGAGCACCCATAAACCAAAGAATGGGGAGAGATGACAGTTTATATTAAAAGCATTTTCCCTGCTTGCTCCATGAGATCCATTGGTCCATTCTTGAGGAGGGCAGGCTCTCAGCCCCCTTGGAGCTCAGCAGCCTTGGCTGTGAGCACAGGTGTGGCAGAGGATATCAGCCCTGCCCCCTGCAGGGGCTGCGTCTGGCGGCCTGGGTGTGGCACTGGAGCACAGGTGACCACTGCCCACCTCTCCTCCCCCAGGGCATATCCTGTTCCCTGAGTGAAATGAAAACCAGGGCTTAATTTCTCACTAGAAAGAAAAAGGGGGCACACTAGCAAGAGGAGGCCTATGATGCCCCAAATCTCAAAGGCAAGTGCAGTCTCTGAGGGGTGAAAATAGCGTCATCACTGAGAGTAAGGGCAGAAGTGTGGGTTTGGAGATGCAGAAATTACAGACAAATTTTTCTTAAAAACAAAAATGTCGCAAGTGATAGCTCCCTTGTAGCACTTTTTAAAAGCTGCATTCGAGTACTGCTTTTGTTATTCATTTATTGTTTTTGTGAAGATACACAGAAAAGATAGACAAGAATGACCTGTCATCTATCCAGACCTGATTCAGAGTCTTGTCTGTTTTGATTAATAACTACTTTTAATAAAAATAAATTGGAAACCATGTAGATGGCTAACAATAAAGCTGGCCAGATAAACCAGCACGCGTTCAGCATTCACCCTGGGCAATAACAAGTGATTACTTAGAGCAGTGAAGTCCACCAGGCATTGACATGTGAAGATATATTTTAACTTTCTATTTCACAACATATCAAAAAAGCAAGTTGAGAATAAAATGTACATTGCCATGAAACATTTAACACTTATGTATATGAGTGCGCTGTGGAAAAAAGGGCTGGGAGGGATACAGTTGTTATCTTTAGCAAGTGAGCTTAGGATCAGCTTTTTTCCCTGTCTCTCTCTCTCTCTATCTCACTCGGCCTGAAATTTTTCAAATATAGTTTGTATTGCCCTTACAATTAAAAAGCTATGGATCTTCCGAATGGTTTTAATCTCTTTTTAGCAACCAATGTGGCTATAATAACTGCAAGATGGCTATTTCAATCCTAAAAATCTTGATTGAGAAATTGTTTTTGTGGAACCCTCAAAAATAAGATATTAGAGAATCAGATAACCTCAGAAAGGTTCGTAGGGCATCGCTGATGTAATGGGCAGTGAAAATTCTGGGAAAGCATTGACTTAAAGCAAAATTGCATTTTAAAAACCAAAGTGCTGCATCAATCATTAATCAAGATGACCATCTTGGATGGTATTTTAAGGGGTTCTGAGCCAGCTGATCAATCTTTAAGGACCTTTGTTAGTTTTTTAAATTTCCTGCATTTGTCACTTATAGGAGCAATGTCTTAAAATATTATTCTAAACTTTTCTAAAATGAAGGTTGCCAACATAGGTACTAAATAAGAAAAACGCCCCATACAAGGATATACCATCCATTTTCCTTTTGGCAACATTACATTCATTATGTCATCTTTTGAATGAAATAATCAATAAAATGTGGTTTAGGCAAATGCTGGAGGATCCATTATTAATACTCTGTGGCTTTGTCAGAGTCTGATGCAGGTGTGACGGGGGAGGGGGCTGGGGCACACAGAACAGGACAGAGCCTGGGTATGACCTAGGCCCACTTCTTATGTTACAGATAAAACTAGGCACAGAGGAGGTGGCACATTTTTAAATCTTTTCTTTTACTAGGTATCACATATTATGCTACACTTGTTTCTTCCTCAAACTCATGTAATCCCCCAGCACCCTGTGGGTAAGCAGTACTAACTTCTTGTACGCCCCCAGCACCCTGTGGGTAGGCAGTACTAACTTCATGTACTCTCCCAGCACCCTGCGTGTAGGCAGTATAACTTCATGTACTCCCCCAGCACCCTGCGTGTAGTCAGTACTAAGTACTAACTTCATGTACCCCCCCCAGCACCCTGCATGTAGGCAGTGCTAACTTCATGTACTCCACCAGCACCCTGCGGGTAAGCAGTACTAACTTCATGTACTCCCCCAGCATCCTGCTTGTAGGCAGTACTAACTTCATGTACTCCCCCAGCACCCTGTGGGTAGGCAGTACTAACTTCATCTACTCCCCCAGCACCCTGTGGGTAGGCAGTACTAACTTC